>BSQZ01000028.1:4811910-4851910 GCA_033239005.1 Lamellibrachia satsuma
TTTCATTCAATGAGGTGTTTTGTCTGTTAGCAACAGGGTAACGCGGGGCACAACGAACCAACGGTTAGGGTATCGCGGACTACATCGAACCACGGATTATATGTCTTGGAATAAAATTACTCCTCAAGGATCGGGGTAGCGCTCACGTTATAGGATAGCGGTCACTACGTTAGGGTAGCGGTCACTACTGAGGTCAAGGGTCACCACACATGAGATGAACAGGTTGGGATCATGTCAACATGTTGGGGTTATGACCGTTATTTCCAGTCGCTAGGGGGCGCTCGTGGTGGATGTAAGTTACCACTAGGGGGCGCTGGGGGCTACCCAGAAGCCTCTATACCGGAAGTGAATGGGTTGCTCTTTACTGGGCTGCTCTTTTGAGGTCCCATTCCGCCCCTATAACTACTGGCGTCATCGTTGTCTTGAACGAGTATGGCGCAAATCAAGTTCCCATTTGGATAGGTCACGTTATTCAAAACAGTGCCTACTGCAACACACAAATTGCTAAAACCAAATTGGATTATTATACAAATATGATCTCAAATAACGCTGAAAATCCACGTCAGCTATGGAACTGCATAAATAAAATTTTACATACAGTGCTAATCATGTCTCAATCAAGTTTTTATGTGACTCGTTCTCCAGTCATTTAAAAAAAAAATTAGCCTGATCTGGTCTGCCTTTCCAGACCATACTTTAAATCCTGTACAAGTGGACTATCCGTAAGTAAATTCTCTAATTGCTTCTTTTACGCTTGCTACAATTGAAGAAGTAAGGAAATGATCATGTCCTCCCAAATAAGTCCTGTGACCTTGATTCATTACCGACTACATTGCTGAAAGCATGTCTTGATATATACTTTACTCAATAAAAAATATTGTAAATGCATCACTGTGCACCGGCTTGTTTCATGACGATTTTAAACGAGCACAAGTCAACCCACTTCTTAAGAAGTCAACTTTGCCTAAAGAAAACGTAAACAGTTATACATCTGTTTCTAATCTAAGCTTTATTTCCAGGGTACTTGAAAACCGTTGTAGCGTCTCACGTTAAGTTAAATTGTATGTCTAACGTATTACAATCAGCTCACAGTTTCATTCTAAAAGTACATAATGATGTCACTCTAAATATGGATAAAGGTAAAGTAACAGCGATTACCTTCCCTGATTTATCTGCTGCTTTTGATACTATTGACCATAACATACTCATTAAACACTTGTCAATGTGGTATGGTATATATGGCACAGCTCTGAGCTGGTTTTCATCATACTTTATTCATAGATACCAAAGAATGAAGATAGCTACTTGCTATTCGTGCAGTGTTCCTCGGGGTTCTTTTCTTGGATCATTACTTTTTACTCTTTATACTGCTCCAATCAATTCAGTTATTCAAACCTATAACTTGGACCACGACCTATATGCAGGTGATACACAGATTTACCTTTCCTTGACTACTCCGGATACAAGTTGTTCCTTAAACCAACTCAGGTATTGTCTCCAAAATGTGTTCCACTGGATGACTAACAGCAAATTGAAGCTTATTAAGGCATCTAAGCGTATATTTATATTTATTACTTAGCATAGTATATAATAACCTCTGTCTGATGTTGGTATCTTTGATGTGTTTTATCGATCAGTATCGGACAGAGCAAATAAATTAGCTTATTCAGGTAATATAATTATACATATATAAAAATGCGTTTATTACATTTTTTAATGTGCTGTTCAGGTAAACTTTACACCGAACCGCGTCAATGTATCCAATTAAAAAAAAACGTGTAGTAGTATATTAGTACATAATATATGTAGCATGTTTATATGTCGATTACTTAGCACAGTATATTTATATGTTTATTACTCAGCATGATAATATTTATTTGTAATTTACAGAAATGCACACTCCCACAAACATTATTGCATACTCACATATACAAAGACAGAATATTCACATTGTCACCTCCACGTGGTTTCTGTCGTGAATCGCAACACTGGAGTAATATCGATGTGGTGTGCACTAAGAACTGTGTGGTTAAGGTCTACTGAGAATAAACTGGGTGAATATGCAAAAATAGACTACTATATAGACTACTATTTCCGCATGGAAAGCAAGCTAGAGTTGGTGTTGGTTGGGCAGTTTCGCGCGTCGTATACCCGGGAAATGATAAATTCTGCTATTTCTCTCCCGATCTCAAGATTTAACAAGATTTGCTACCCAAGCCAAAGGCGCCGATGGCAAGTGGACAAGGAAGCCATTGGCTTATCGAGAGTCCAACAATGTTCACCTACTTATAACCCGCCCTCCTGAGATATGTGTCAACCTTGTTTTTAAACATATTCACGCTGCTAGCAGTTACACAATCTGTAGACAATTTGTTCCATTCATTTATTGTCCTCTGTGAGAAAGAGTGCTTCCTGATGTCCAATCTACATTGATCCTTTACTAATTTTACATCATGTCCTCTAGTTCTGCTATCCTTCTTGAGTGAGAAAAACATATTTCTATCAATATTTTCATACCCATTCAATATCTTAAAAACTTCAATCTGATCTCCTCTTAACCTCCTTGTCTCTAGATTTGATATACCACATTCTTTCAAGCGTTCTTCATAACTAAGGTCTCTAAGTTCTGGAATCATTTTAGTTGCTCTCCTTTGTATGCGTTCAAGCGTATCTATATCCTTCTTACGATATGGTCTCCATGCTTGTATACAGTATTCTAAATGAGGTCTAACTATTGCTTTATAAAGAGGTTTAATTAACTTTTTTCCCTTGTATGTTATGTTTCTTCTAATCAATCCAAGAATGTGATTACCCTTTGAAGCTGCAATACCACACTGCTCTGAAACTTTCACATCAGCGCTTATTGTAACTCCTAAGTCCATTTCTTTTACAGTAGTACCCATAGCAGTATCTCCCATTTTATAGTTTACATTCAAGTTCCCATGTCCTGTATGTAGGCATTTACATTTCCCAAAATTGAACAGCATCTGCCATTTCTCAGACCATTTCACTAATCTGTCTAGATCGTTTTGTAAATGTTGTTTATCACCATCAGTATTAACCTTTCTAAACAGTTTTGTGTCATCCGCAAATTTCAGTACGTTACTTGTTATACTGTCGTCCAAGTCATTGATATAAATTAAGAATAATATAGGTCCTAATACTGATCCTTGAGGTACCCCACTCAAAACCGATTTCCAATTTGAAACTTCTCCATCTACTACAACTCGTTGTCTTCTGTCAGTCAGCCATTGTTCTATCCATTCAGTTATGCTATCCCCGATACCATGGGCTTTTAATTTAAGTAGTAATCTTTGATGTGGCACTTTGTCAAAAGCTTTCTGAAAATCTAAGTAGATAATATCTACTGGCGATCCCACGTCTATCCACTTAGTGATTTCTTCCAAAAAACATAACATATTTGTTAAGCATGACCTCGCTTTAAGGAATCCATGTTGAGATGAATTTAATAATTTATGCTTAACGAGGAAGTCTACCATATGGTCTTTAATTAACCTTTCTAATAATTTACAAATCACTGACGTTAGACTCACTGGTCTATAATTCTCTGACTTATTTCTCGAACCCTTTTTAAATAATGGTATGATGTTTGCTTCTTTCCATTCAAACGGAACAACTCCCTCTTTTAATGACAAGTTGAATACTCTTGCAAGTGGTATACTGATTTGTTCTACTGTTTCCATTAGTAATTTTGGAGGAATCCCATCCACTCCCGGTGATTTGTTATCCTTCATTGCCTATATTTTCTTAGCTACTAATTCTGGAGTTACAATTAACGGACCTAAATAGGCAGATTTAGCCCCCTGAAATTTAGCATCAGCAACTGGTAATGAACTAATATCTTCTTTGGTAAACACTGAACTGAAGTAACCATTTAGGTCTTCCGCCATTAAAAACTCCTGTGATATTATATTTCCAGCACTGTCTTCTAGAGGTCCAACCTTGTCTTGTACGTTTTGTTTACTCCTGACATATGCATAAAAACTCTTGCTGTCATTTTTTATGTTACATGCTAGTTTTTGCTCATAGCTTCTTTTAGATTGTCTGATTTCAGTTGTAGCTGCATCAAGTGCCTCTTTGTATTGTGCAGTCTTCTTCCTTTCTGGTACGCCTATAAACCGTCCACATAGTTTGTTTTAGCATTATTTTTCTAATAGCCTCTTTTGACAAGTGTTTCTTTCTACACCATTTTCCTTGTTTTTGGAAGGGAACAAATTTATCGATGATACTCTCAATTTCGTATTTTAGAATATTCCAACATTCAATTGCGGTCTCATTCATCAGCATGTTATTCCAATCTAGCTTTGCTAAGTATTTTCTCATATCTTTGTAGTTACCTTTGTGGAAGTTTCTCTTGTACGTTTTCTTATTTTTACTTTCTGATTTTACATTGATGTCAAAATGTATTTGATTATGGTCACTATTACCCAATGGTTCAAATATTTTTACATTGTCCACTAATTTCTTTTTGTGATGACAAAACTATATCTAATACATTTTCTCCCCTGGTTGGTTCTAGTACGTGCT
The DNA here is from genome assembly GCA_033239005.1 of Lamellibrachia satsuma. Classification (NCBI taxonomy): domain Eukaryota; kingdom Metazoa; phylum Annelida; class Polychaeta; order Sabellida; family Siboglinidae; genus Lamellibrachia; species Lamellibrachia satsuma. Next base: position 4,816,459 of record BSQZ01000028.1, read on the forward strand.
AAGTAAGAAAGCTATCCTGGATTAAAAATAGAAATTGTTGGTCCTCAATCCCTGTGCTCTCTAGAGAATTCCATTGTATGTGTCCATGGTTAAAATCTCCCATTATGATACATTCCCCTTTACTAACTTCCTTTATAGCGGTTTTTATTTTTGTGTTGTCCTCTTCGTTTATGTTTGGACTTCGGTAAACTAATCCAATAGTTAATTTTGAATTTCCTGAAACAATTTTGCACCAAACAGCTTCATAGCAAACTGCTTCCCTTTCTAGTTTTATTTCATAAGCCTGAATAGATTCTTTAACATATAAAATAACTCCCCCGCCCCTTCTTCCTATTCGATCTTTCCTAAGCATTACATATCCTGTCAGTCCTAATTCAGCATCTATTATATCTATGTTGGCCCATGATTCAGTTATACCAATTATGTGAGGGTCAATATCTTCTACCATAATGTTTAATTCGTTTTTCTTATTTACTATGCTCCTTGCATTTAAACATACGCATCTATAACCTTTCTCAGAGATGTTTTTCGGATGATTTGATATTAGTTTATCTGTGCTAGTGGCCTCTTGTTCTGCTTGAGCGACCTCTAGGTAACCCCCCTGCACTTCTAGTTTAAAGAATGTTTACTTCCAAAAATATTTGTCATTGTACCCAAGTCACTATCTACTGCTGCTGAAAGTTTGTCCGCGAATACTGCCGCCCCCTTTCCACTTAAATGAAACCCATCCTTCATGTACATATCAGCCCTCCCAACAAAACTTCCCCATAAATCCAACTTCCTCTTCCCTACATAGCTTCTGGACTAACATGTTAATTGCCATCCCCCAACAATTTCGATATTTGTGACCCCTCCTGCCCATTACAGGTAAAATCCCTGACAGTATTACCCGCTCAACCCGTGTCTGTTTTAGTGTTCTGACCAACTGGCTCTATTTCCTAACTATTGCAGTTGTACCCTCCCTCTCTACGTTATTTGTCCGTACGTGTACTAAAACAGATCCATCCTTACCCGAGCCTACGATGTTTTTTACCCTCTCAGTTATCGCCTCTATTTTGGCTCCAGGCAAGCAGACCACCACATCATGTCCCTTGTTTAAGACTCTGTCGGTCTTCCTAACTATCGAATCCCCCACAAACACCCTTGCTCTCTTCCTCACCCCCTCTATCACTGCTGCAGAATAACTCTTCCGTTCGATCCCCTCCATCACATTCTGTCCTGACTCCTTCCCTCCTGTCTCCCCCACTTCCCACTCCTTTGCTGTTGTCTCACCCACTCCCCTCTCCTTCACTCCGGTTGTTTTCCCTCCCGTCTCCCCCACTCCCTTCTCCTTCCCTCCTGTCTCCCCTACTCCCCTCTCCTTCACTCCGGTTGTCTTCCCTCCCGTTCCTTTCCTTCCCGTCTCGATACGACCTGTCACCTTCCCTCCTCTCAGCTTCCTCCCAGGCTGCGGTGAGCTCTCCCTAGCATCTGTTGTGTCTTTATCCACTTTATCATCTACTGTTCCCCCACGGGAACTACTGGCACAACCTCCATGTTCCCTTCCCACCATTGCCACAACGAGCAGCCTCAGCTCTTCCAACTCCACCTCTAGTTCCTTCATCTTCGTACATCCCCTACACTCAAAACTAAAACTATCTGCCTGGACCTCAGCCCAGAACTTCTCGCACCCAGACTTGACGAAGTCCACCCAGTTACTGCAACTGCCACAGATTAAGTCCCTTGCGGCCTTTAACTGCCGTTTGCACGGCGCCATCATACAATTTAGTTTTAATTAGTTTGCTACGTTAGCCTTGAATAAGGCTGTTTTTGTGATCAAAAGAACACTTTAGGCTAATATACTTGCTAACTGTGTCTTCTGTTAACCTCGCATGAGAAAAAAATCTCCTCCTGTCTTATATGTTTGATAAGGTCATTGTGATGCACTGAAACGTATTTATTACGACCGCATGGTTTGATCATGGCGCCGGCACAAGACAAATTATTGAACTCCGAACTATGACAGTGAAACCGGGAGCATAGGTTTTTTCATCCACTATATCCCTCCCAACTTTAGTGAGAAAAACACGTTCAATCGAGACGTAGAAAATTGTCCTGTAAAAAAATAATAACAGTTCTTGATTACTGTGTGTAAAGTGCAAACGATAGCGTTATAAAAAACAAATTACTGTTATAAACAAGCAAAACACTGATCGAGACTACAAAATACTTGGCTTGACCATGAAAATATCGTGTAGTGCTGCCACCTGACGAATAACGCCGATTTTCACTGATGCTCTAGTGTTCTACTAGTTGTACTAGACAACAGAACAGAACATGTTTCGGGCAGGCGATCAACACTCCTGTTTGGTCTGACCTTTACACCTACGTCTGGTCTGATCAGGTGAAATCGGGTTTTCAGCTGTCGATGCATTAATAGTTCATCAGGGGCTATGCCCGTCTTGGAGGTGTGATGCGGTAATCGAAGAGAAAGCGTGCTAGCTTGGTTTCCAAGTCACCTCCATGCATGCGCTTTACTCCTTCTTTTACAATTCCAACGGCTCGTTCGGCTAGGCCATTAGAGGCAGGGTGGTGTGGAGCACTCGTAATGTGCTTGATGACATTGTACCGGCAGAAATCTTGAAACTCTTCACTGACGAAACCAGTGGCGTTGTCACTTACGATGGCATCAGGGATGCCATGAGTGCTAATCGACTGTCGCAGTTTGCTGATAGTAATAGCTGATGTTGAGCCTGACGTAAGGTGAGTTTGTAGTCACCACAGAGACGTACACTCTTGTCTGCCTTCATTATGGGTACCACAGGGGCGGCCCGGTCCGAGTACTGGACGGGCTCTATGATATCCTCAGCCTGGAGTCGATCAATTTCTTTTTCCACCATATCTCGCATTACATAGGGCAGTGGTCGCAACTTGTAGTACTTGGGGATTGCCTCATTGTCTACGTAGATCTTGGCAGCGTCTGTTCTAACTGCTTGGCGCGAGTCTGTAAACCCGATGGCGTACTTGTCCAATACAGCCTGTAGTTGAGGTTGCTGCTTCCGTGTGGAGTGTGATGCATTCAACTGATGAACCACACCCCAGTCCAGTTTGAGTTTACTCAGCCAGTTCCTGCAAAGTAAGCTTGGACCGTTGCCGGGCACGACCATGAGCGGAAGCTGACGTTGGTCGCCAGTTGTAGCTTCTACCATGACGTTGATGACACCCATGATCTTCACACACTGTCCTGTATATGTGCGAAGCGTGTCCTTTGTGGATCTCATGTTAGGCCGTGCCGAGTTTCACCAGTGTTTGTGCAACGTTTCTTCGCTGGTGATCGAGAGAGTGGCACCTGTATCTACTTCCATCAGAAGCGTCTTCCCATCTACTTGTATCTGGGTAACGATCGGATCTGGACGTGGTCCGTCATACTGAACATGTTGTATGTCGCTCCAGTGTGTTCAGATGGGACACAGACTTGTATCGGTGCCGTCAGCTGATGAGTGCGGTTTCGTTTCCCTTTTTCAGCTTTCTGTTTTGGGAAACAGTTGCTCATGATGTGTCCATCTTTGTGACAATATCGGCATTGAGCATCCTTGTAGTGACACTCGTCCGCCGAATGAGACGTTTTGTCACATCTGAAACATGGTTTCTGACGATTCTGAGCGGGTGGTTTCTTCTCCCACTTTCTCGTTGAATGCTTGCGGGCGGTCACTTTGTTTACACACGGTGTACTGTCGTGTGCAGCATCGTTTAACTGAGCAGTGTTAACAGCAGCTGATTCCATGGCAAGTGCCATTTGTAGAGCCTTTTTGAAATCAAGGTCGGCTTCTCCCAACAATCGATGTTGAATGGCCGAATCTTTTACACCACAAACTAACCGGTCCCTCAGATTTTCTTCCAGGATCAACTGAGCAGTCAGCTGCGCACCAGCCAAAATCACAGTTTCTGGGCAGATTTTTCAGTTCGGCTACAAAGTCACCTATTGATTGTTCCTTCTTCCTGTACGCAGAATAGAATTTGTACCGTTGCAAAATTGTGTTTGGTTTCGGTTCATAATGCATTAGTAGCAATTGGCACAGTTCAACGTACGTCAGGTCAGCCGGCGTACGTGGCGATGCCAGGCTGCGGAGCAAAGTATAAGTTTCGGCACCCACGGCTGTTAAAAGTATTCCGCGACGCTTACTAGCTTTAATAGCTTTGCATGGATTTCTGGACACTTCCTTCAGGGCTCGACATTAACGCTTGTCCGCTTGCCCGGAACAAGTAGGTACCAGTGACAGTGTAGGACAAGTACGTAATCCTGGACACTTGTCCCATCGGATAAGTTCATGCCGTCCCAATATAAAACATGCACTGTTCATTTTATTAATAAAAAAACTGAAAGGTCTTGACCTGTTGACACCCAAAATAACGTATAATGGAATCTATAATTGTGTACCGAAATCGCAAGTATCAACGCTTTCTTTCCGCAATTCAACTACTGCCAATGTAGTCACCAGGTGGCGCATGTGGTGGGGTGCGGCCGGACGCCATTGTGAAATTGGCCATTACAGAATTGGCCTGGTGTGATCGGTTCCCCACCTTTGCTGTTAGTTGGTGAAATTTCAGTTACCTAGATTTGATGATGTCGATTTATATTTTATATGCATATTGTATTCTTGCATAATCAGTTGGCTTACTATAAAAGCTCGTATACAAACATACATCTGACTTGTACTTTTGTCTTCAGCAAATCAACCACGATTCTGAGTCAATAATATTAGCAAGTAGCATTGTCCCACACAAATACACCTTTTGATTGAAAATCAAACGGCGTTTATGTGAGCAATGCGGCCAGGTTCCTATTTTTAAATAACCCTTTAGGCCGATTAAAACAAGTGACCATTTAATCCAATCCTACGATCGGCCTCGCTTTCAATATTTTAAAGAGTCAAAGGTAAAATTTTTACTCTATTCAAAAAAAAATTTTCCCACCCTCCTACCCCATCTGCACCTGTTTAATTCAGATTTCTAAGTTGGTCGGTTTACTGACTGGCTGTTATGACTTGTTCAAAATAATGACTGCATACTTGTCAGATGTGTGGATCTATTGTCATGATATTCATATTCATACTTTAGAGTTAAATATACAGTGCTTTGTTATTGCTATCGTAATCATCGTCAGTGGTTTTAGGGCGAGGTCAGGTACTGACGCTTTCCCTTTTTTTGTGGGTAATAATGTGTACACAAGGTTTTTACCCTTGTTGTTTGTAGAAGGGTGGGGTCCTCCACCTGCGTGTGGTCGGTTCCTCCACCTTTGCTGTTAGTTGGTGAATTTTCAATTACCTAGATTCGATGATGTCGTTTTATATTATATATGCATATCGTATTCTTGCATAATCAGTTGGCTTACTATAAAAGCTCGTATACAAACATATATCTGACTTGTACTTTTGTCTTCAGCAAATTAGCCACGATTACGAGTCAATAATATTAGCAAGTAGCATTGTCCCACATAAAGTATTTTAGAAACTCATTTAAATGCCCCTTACACAGCCACACTTCTGACACATGCCCGTTTTATGTTTTGAATTTTAACATTATTGCAAGACGGAAACGCATAACATGTTTTATCTAATGTCAGAAACAGATCGTGATCATAACAAACGCCAGCGTAATGGCTTAACGCCACTCGGCTTAACGCCACTCGGCTTCGATGCGACGTCAAAGTTATGCGTATTTATATCAGGCTACTAAGCACCTTTTGTTGTACATACTAACGCAACGTAGTACAGTCATACCACCGCTACATGTTAACGCAAGTATGCTGATAGCTACAGCAAGTAGGAGTTTTTCAGGTATTTATCAGGAACTACATTTTGTACGCATTATTTTGTTATAATCCGATACGTGAGTTGGAGTTGAAAAATGTCGGATTTGTCGAAGTTTTAATTTAAATTTAAGCGATCGGCTGACCGCAGTGATGATGATGTAGATAAAAAAACCAAGATTGGCCGAAAAGAAGCATACAAAAACATGATACGCATAAGAGGAAGAGGCTTTTTTTCTGCCCACTTGGAAGGGTCAGTTCCAGTGGGTGGAAGTGAGCGAAGATAATCTAAGTATGAGATGTGTCATGTGTCAGGCACACTCCCGGCTGACACAAAGAGTCTTTTCAAAGGAACGACTTCGTTTAGGAAGGATATATTGGTAAGCCATGACACGAGCATGTCGCACAGCAAATGTCAAGCAGCATTTCAGAGGCAAGAAGTTTGAAGGCGACGTGAACAAGGTAAAGATGTGGATCCTGTGGCTGTGCAAGGTCCAGTGGACCGCCAGCTGGTCCAGGTGAAGCAGCAAGAGCGGGACACTGTTGGGCGTCTTTTCAACACTGCCTATTTCACGGCCAATGAGGAGTCCCCATTAACTCTGTATCCTAAATTGGTGTCACTCCAGCTAAAAAAAATGGTGCGAAAATGTGAGGTCAGTATCGGTCAGACAATGAATGTCAACGGTTTATTTGCTTCATGTATGAGGATGTCAGAAACACTGTTCCACCTGCGAACATGCACCATGTTTGGCATCATGTTTGATGGCGCTACGGATAAAAACATGACGGAGATGGAGCTAGTATATGCACGTCTTGTAGTTGATGGCCAAGTTAGAAACATGTACGTGCGTATCCAGCCACCCTAGCATGCCTATGCTGAAGGTATATGTGGTGCCATCAACGAAGTCTTGGTGCAACAACTGGCAGTCCAAAGTCGTGGGAGTGGGATGTAGTGGGGCTGCAGTTAACATTGGCCGGCGGAACAGTTTCATAACAATAAATAATAATAACCTTTATTTGTATAACGCCATATATCCGGATATAAAACCTGTTCTTAAAATACAACATGTCAAACATAATCGCTACAAAAAAGGATATAAATCATACAATACGGAATTTACATACATTTGTAAAGAAATAACGTATGTAAAATAAGTAATAATAAAGTAATAAAAATAAATAAATAAATAATTAAAATGCAGTAACAAAATAAACCATATGTTAGTGACGATATATAATAGTTACTGTAAAAAGGTTATATAAATAATCTTTAAAAGCTGTCTTAAAAAGGTGTGTCTTATGTCGAGACTTAAACAATTCGAGTGAGTCAGCAACACGGATATAATTTTATTATTATATCCGGCAGATCATTCCAAGGCGCGGTGCCGTCACGGAGAAACCCCGTCGACCAGACCGTTTTAAAGGCGCGGTGCCGTCACGGAGAAACCCCGTCGACCAGACCGTTCTAAAGGCGCGGTGCCGTCACGGAGAAACCCCGTCGACCAGACCGTTCTAAAGGCGCGGTGCCGTCACGGAGAAACCCCGTCGACCAGACCGTTCTAAAGGCGCGGTGCCGTCACGGAGAAACCCCGTCGACCAGACCGTTCTAAAGGCGCGGTGCCGTCACGGAGAAACCCCGTCGACCAGACCGTTAATATCATGGCGTGGTAGAGTTAGTAGGTTGCTGTCGGCGGAATGAAGCCGGCGCCCTGGTGTGTACGGCGAGATAATGTCAACAATGTACGCGGGTACGAGATCGTGTAATGCGCGGTAGGTCAACAGAAGAATGTTGTAGTTGATTCGCCATCGGACCGACAGCCAGTGAATCGCAGTGAGGGAGGAAGTGATGTGCTGATGGTCGCGCCGCCGCTGTCGCGTTATTAGGCGAGCCGCCGAATTTTTTACCATTTCAAGCTTATGAATTAAATGCACGTTTATTCCACAGAGCAGAGCATTTCCACAGTCTGGATGTAACAAGCGCGTGTACGGTCGTCTGGCACGCGTGGGTCGTTAAGCATTTTCGAATTTTTGCGATCTTGTGCAATTCAAAATACGCCCCCTGACACGTGCAAGCGACTTGTGTTGACATACATAAAGTGTTGTCCATGAAGACGCCAATGTCTCTCATAAATGATTGCGGTGTTATGTCACACCCACATACGTTGATTGTATCAACAGTTGAAGGAGCTCTACAACAAGGCGCACAGAAAGCAATTGCCTCTGGCCTCATGACTCGGATACAAGATGACAGTCCGTACCCAATGCATTGTGTGGCTCATCGCTTAGAACAAGGTAAGTTAAATTAAGCACACTTAGCTTAACATGTCATTAATTTAAACTGTAATATGTTCAGTCTTGTTCATTAATACTGTAACTGCAAATGTATCTCTAAGTTTGCACATATCAATGAAACGTCAACTACAGAGTTTCGTATTTACTTTAGGAGCAACTGATTCGGCCAAGGACAAAGGCAACCCACAATTTGGACAAATCCAAGATACATTGATGCTAATTCACAAGCATTACGGGTACAGCCCCACATCCTCAAAAGACCTAAAGGCTGTCACAGAGGCTGTGGGAGAGAAGACAATGAGCTCTACCAATCTGAAGGCAATGGCAATTATCAGGAAAAATCATTACATGCATTTTGTTAAATAATGTGTAAAATTATGATGAAAATTTGTATATATATAATCAGAGTGTAAGGCCTTTTTTATAATATTGATGGGGGGAATGTTAAAGTAAATTTGGTATTATATGACATTTTGCACTGCCTTTATGCACACGTGTATACTATATTAAGTACATGTTACTGTTTGACAGGGAACACGATGGACTCCACACTTCATCACAGCACTAACAACACTGCTGAAGTCCTATACCACTGTTCAAGCACACTTTGAGCACACAGTGGAGAGTTCTGTTGGAACTGCAGGGGTGCTTGGCCGTCTCAAAGATTATTCCACGATGGCTTGGATGCACATGGTCCTGGAAGGTTGACTGTGCTGGGCCAACTGAGTCTAGGCTTCCAGAGAGAGCATACAACAGTCAACGATGCCGTTGAGGCTTTGTCAACTGCCAACCTCAGTCTAGTTGCACTGACACTGCGTCCTGGCGAAAACTGGCAAAGCTACCTGGACCACACGGATCACCATCAAAACAGACTCCATGAGCATTAGATGACCAATGTCCAACAAAAGTGGCCAGAACAGGAGAGAAATAAGATCAACAAAATGGTTGATTCTGTAATGAGCCACATGAACAGCCGCCTAGAGAGCTCTGTCACCAGACCTGAGCTGGCAGCTCTACGTCTACTGACTACACCCAATGAATGGCCTGAGGAACCTGCAACTCTGGCAATCTGTGGGGAAGAAGTGCGTCTTGTCTGTGAGCAGACCGGTCCTCGAGAGGGTAGAATGTGATACAGATGCAGTCCAGCGGCAAGAGTGGTCAGCCTTCAAGGTGTATGCAAAGAGGCTGAGATAAATCTCAACCAAGGATCTCATCCAACGTGTGCTGACAAACCCTGACCAGATGAAACGTTTCCCGAATTTGAGTAACATGTTTAGAATCTTTCTGTGCATCCCTTCATCCTCTGCTGTGTGCGACTGCGGTTTCTCTGCCATGAAGAGACTCAAGTGAAACTGCCAGGCTAGCATCAAGCCTGAGATGGCCACTGCCATAGCTGGTCCTCCTACAGAGGAATGTAACCCTCAGCATGCAGTTCAGTTTTGGCTAGAGGGTGGGAAGCGACGCCGTCGCTACCAGGGAATCCTGGTGGAGGACTGCGAATAAACAGTCTGTGAACAGTAGCGCTTTCTACAGAGTAAGAGTCTTTGTAGCATTAATTTTCTGGTAACGCAATAAAAGTTGGTAAACGCTATCTTTTTCTTAGAATTATTAAAATTTTTCCTTCTACATTCAGCAAAGGCACTAAAATTATATTTTTTAGAAACATCATCCTGGATATTATATAGATCCAGGTGGGTGTTATATCATGCCATAACAATTCACTGCGTTTGTAGTTTTCAGGTGGGACAAATATAGTTTCGGAGGAACAAGTAAACAAGTGCTACTTGCTTAAGTGCTTTCTAGGAGTTAGTGGAGCATTGATATGCTGGTCGAGTTTCGTCAAAATCAAATATTTTAACTCTTTTAAAACGGCTGAACGTGCCATACCCGTCAATATTTACCAAGTTCTGCTTAAACTACTACGCATACGTGCCTTGTGGCGGAAAAATTGCCAAAAATCCTCCCGCCTATTTAAATCATCTAAAAATCCACAGTTACACTGCTAACATGTTCTACCAGCAAACTTGCCAATGTGTCTGCTCAAATGCAGTTATGTCAGATGATATGATTTTTTTTTAAATACACATATCTAAAATTACTGTGCCCTACATTCCCACGAGTAGCAACGGGACAGGACTGTGAAATCTGGAAGTCCCTAGTTACGGATCTGCACGTAGGCGGCGGGTGTGTGATGGTCGTCTAGCACTTGGGCTGGAACAGGAGTGCTTTTCGGCAGCTGCACACGCGACAGAGTAGCCCTATTCATGAACCCCTCTGCTCTACCCATATGGGGAAGGGGCTAGAAAATGTGCCCTAAAACTAGGCTGTTCCACCCTATCCTGACCGGAAAACCGCGTCCGGCGGGATCACCATACTGCGATCGAACTTTGAACTTGACTACCGGCTTGATGGAGAGGCTATTTAACATGAGTCGTCTCAAGGCCAAGACAAAAGTGACGAAGACTGCCCTCATAGACCTTCAGTATGCTGATGACTGTGCCATCCTTGCTCACTCTGCAGAAGAACTTCATACTAGCCTAGACCTCTTTACGGAAGTTTACCAAAGTCTAGGACTTTCCATCAACATCATAAAAACCAAGGTTATCGATCAACCTACTCCAGGCATCAATGCAGGACCTCCAAAAAGCAAAGTATCTGCAGGAATCCTAGAAGTTGTTGAACACTTCCCGTACTTACGGAGTCACCTGTCCCAGAAAGCCACCATCGAGGCAGAAATTTAGCACCGTATCTGCTCTGCCAGCACGTCCTTCAGGAAACTGCGCCATCTTTGCTGACCACAACCTCAGGAAAGAGACGAGAGCGATGGTTTACAAAGCCATTTGTACTACCATTCTACTATACGGGAGTGAGGCTTGGGTTATTTACCGATGTCATCTGAAGACCCTGGAGACATTCCATCAGCGTTGCCTCAGAAAGATGCTTCACATCAGGTGGGAACACATGGTGTGAAGCATCGTCCTGTCCCCACTGCAGTAAGATCTGCAAATCAAGACTCAGGCTCCTGAGTCACCTCAGGATCCATGTCAAACCCATGGCAGACGTCATCCTCGTTTCGAGGATGACCAGACGTTGTAAAAACGCTGTATTTATATATGTACCTAGTTGGTTGGGCTGTCGACGTGATTACAACGTTATATGGACGTCAAATGTCCACGTCCTTATAACGTTGATGACCATACGTTGCAAAGACGTTGGGTTGGGTTGTCGACCTGATTTCAACATTGTGCCAACGTCACATATATTGACGTCGTTATAACGTTGATGACCAGACGTTGTAAAAACGCTGTATTTATATAAAAATTATGTATCTAGTTGGTCGGGCTGTCGACGTGATTGCAACTGTGTATGGACGTCACTTTTCCACATTCTATCAACGTTGTACCAACGTCACACATATCCACGTCGCTATAACGTCGATGACCAGACTTTATAAAAACGTTGCATTTATAAGTGAACCTAGTTGGTTGGACTGTTGACGTGATTACAACGTTGCATGGACGTCAACTTTCCACGGCTTTACAACGTTGGCAACCAGAAATTCTAAAGACGTCGTTGACTTGATGTCAACGTTGTGGCGACGTTAGATGTCAACGTTCTTCTGATGTTGATGACCAGAGGCTAAACATACGTTGTGTTTATGTTGTTCGACGTCGCAACGTATATACAACTAATAATCAACGTCGTACCGACGTTTTGTGCCGATTGGGTTGGCAATAACCAATGCACCCGCCTGAATTTTTTATTTTCACACACGTAACACTCAATGTAATCTATTTTTTCTTTCTATTATTGATGAAAAATAAAAGTTGTCTACCCTAACTAGTAAACAACATGTAGAAAAATGCAATGATCAAAATTAAAACAGCCAGCAATAAATTAACATGGATCTGCAAAGTTTTAAAGATGAAAAATGTAATTTTAAAACTGAATATCAGAAATTGTTTTCACTTTACAAAAAATTATAAAACACTATATATCTGCAGTGAGAGATTTTCATTGACATCCCCAACACCAAATGACACTAACAACAATGTCACTAACTGACACTGACTGTCACCGATGCCTGGCGGTGTGTGCAATTTAACAAGATTTAATTAAGATTTAACACGATTGCCATCCCAAACAACAAGTTCCAGATGGCAAGTGGACAAGGAAGCCATTGGCATATAGACAACTCTACAACGTCTGGAAACGAGGTTACGGTTCGTAAAAAATATTCGAATTAATAATAATAATAATAATAATAAACTTCTATAGGAACCTGAGTTCAGAGGGGCACATAATTTCATTATATAGTAAATTATTAGTAATAACATATTTAAAAAATAAATCCTGAGCTCAGAGGCGCACCAAAGAAGAATCATTAGCATAATCGTGAACAGCGACGCGCAAAAGTCATTATCAGAACGAGGAACAACCGAAGATTTATGGTGGAAATGCAATTTGGCAGACCTGGGTCCGAGTACATTTTCATGACTACGAGTACGCGTACATTGGTGATGTTGAGTACGAATACATTACTAAAAGCTGAGTACGAGTACGGGTACATTTATGAATACGGGTATAAGTATGAGTACATATTGTATTATATAGTAAATTATTAGTAATAACATATTTAAACAATAAAACTGGCTAATTAATTTATATAATTCAGGATTAATTGATTATGCACGGGCAGTTGATCAGACTTTTGTATGAGGAAAACCGTAAAACCATAAAACAAACACAAGGATTATAGCCTGAACTGTTTACTAACATAACTGTTTGCTTAAGGCTAAATGTTTGTATGTTTATTTTGCTATATGAAACATAACTAATGTATTTGAGCATTTCATTTACTTTATGGAAATATTTAAACTAAAAAATATTTCATTCTGTTAAAAACAAATATTTTGATATAACTGAATTTAAAATAAAATCACACATAATTATCACAGCATCGCACTAAAAGAGAATTCAGATGTATCCGTAAAATCTGAGTTCAATGAGCATAAGTACGAGTGCGAGTATATAACCAATAATTTCCACGAGTATGAGTATTACAAAAATGTATTCAAGTACACGAGTGCATAAGTACCGAGTACATCGGTCCCAGAACTGCAACTTGAAATAAATATGTCTTGAGTTTTTTCGAAAGATAGCTATAGTTTCAAATGTGTTCAAAGTGACGGGGAGCTCATTATTGGCGCAGCGACAGAGAAAGCACGTTAGTAGTTATAGTGCAGGAATGACCGATCAAAAGAGTGGCCCAGAGTGGGAGGGAACTTCCGTTTCCGTTCGCAGAGCCTTCTGTGTATCGTGAACGCCCCCGAGCGGCGACCTATATCCCTATGCATACCCCCAGAGCGCTTTTGATTGGAATGCTAACCATAACCCCTGTCGACTGCTGGAGCTAACCCTAACTGTCGTAACCCCACCCTGTAGACGTTTGCGGTCTTAACCCTGACGGATTGACCCATACGCAGCAATTAAGAATAGGGTCATTATCAAAGGGACTAATGGAGACGAGAAACCAACGCAACACGGTATGGTACGAGTGCACACGTATTTTATTGAACAACACAAGCAGCATGATACAACAAGGGTAGCGTGTAATATCACCACTACGACTACGACTACGATGAATATGATGAATATGATTATGACTTGACTTGCGGATGTTGACCATCACGCCAGAGGTCGCGAGCTTAGGGGTGTCTCCACCTCGTCAGAGGCTCGAGGTTGTTCGATGATGAAGAGGCGACTTGCGGATGTTTACCATCACGCCATAGGTCGCGACCTTACGGGTGGTGCGTACTACTACTACTACTACTACGATGAGCGATAATACAGTCTACCTTATCGCAGCTGTTTAAGCCAATAAAATACGCGGCAATCGTTAGCTACTAGATCGGTGCCGAATAGGTTAACAAAACTTCGGAATGCCGTTACAACGAAGCAATACAAAAGCTACACAATATTATCCACAAACGTTAGACAGAGGACTCTGAAGCCTCTTGGTATTATGAGTCCAATCGGAACAATGTTCGTTCAGGAAGGTGCGGAACGCCACGTGTCGTGGCGGCAGACCGTACGAGCAGAAGTAATCGCCGCGTCCGTCGGCGTCCAGGTACAGCGCTATCCAATGTTCGCTCGGTTCGTCGCCGTCGTCGGTGTTGCACACGAAGGCCTCGGGCAGAGCGCCGTCTATCGTCGTGGGCAGTCCGTCTTTGGGTACGACGCCGCGAAATATCGATCTCGCGCGCGGGTCCATCGTCAGTAGTCTAGCGATCTGCAGGGTGTCCATCTCAATAGTCGTAGATGATGATGCGGCTCTTGTCGATTTCCAGCACGGACTCGAGCTCGGCGTAGATACGCCAACGCCACGGCACCTCTCTTGATGAGTGGCATGGCGTTACGCAACATACCTCCGAACAGACTGCCTAGTGACCCCGCTGGTATTGGGCACCGGCGAAGTAGGGCAGTGCACCACCCGCCTGACGCGCGTAATACTCGTTATATTCATCTTCAGAACAGTCCGGTCATGCGCCGTCGAAAATGAAGCGTCACCGTCACTCTGCCGTACTCGAATGGCACGCGCCGTCCGGTGTCGTCTCTTATATCCATCTCGATCGACTTGAAGTGCGAGTACAACAGAGGCACGTAGTGAATGTTAGTGAACCTATCGGATACCGTGGCACCGTGAATTCCACCAACCGGGAGGGCTCGCAGCATCAGGAATGTGTGTAGCTGGCATAATCACGGTGGCTGACGGTGTGACACCGATATCCGTTCCACCTTGTCTCGGGTGAACGTACTGGCGTGTGCTGTCTGCTGCTGCTGCTGCTGCCTGCGGACTGGTGAAGACAGACTTACGAAATCCTAACATAGGTCTCAAAGCACTGTGGTACGGTATGGTGAACACGGTGTCGGATGACATGTGCAACGTCATTTTTAGAGTGATGATGCTGTAGCTCAATTTAGCTCGTTCCTTGTCCGTCGACATAAGTCGCAGAACCCTGTTTACACGGTTCATCAATGTCACAGGACCTCTGTAATACCCAGAGGCTAACTTCATACTCGGGACAAGACCCGTAGGATTTTTCTCACTTAGGAAGAACCAGACATCTTCCTCCGTAACGTTGTACCAAGTATGTGGGTACTATATCTCTGCTAACCCGCATTCCCACTCGCCAGTCAGATCGATACGTCGAGGTAAGTCGGTGATGTAATGGGCCAACGTACTGTCGGGATACATCTTCATAGAAGCGTTGCTAGGCAGTGTCAGGTAGAAATCAGTCGCCATTGCGTCGCAACGTGGGATTGGGGAGTAGGTAACCCAAAGAACTACTTAACAGGGCCGTCCACAGATTAGAATTCTCGTGACCTGTGGTCAGGTTGTAAATGCTTATCAGGATGACAGTGAACAAGACGAGGACCTGACACAGAAAGACTATTTCCTTTTTAGGACACACGGTACCAAACAGATGCCAAGGAGTGCTGCTGCTGCTGCTGCTGTCCTCTGCGTTCTGCGCGTCAGTACTGTCCTCTGCTGCTACTACGTCCTCTTGTTCGTCCTCCTGTTCTATGGCGGTGGGTGAAGTCTCGTGTTGTCGTGCCTTGTGTCATTTCTCGAATGAAGTGTCACCGTATGCATGGCTAGTCTTTATAGTGGAGTGGACGAGTGCTTTGGCATCGATCCAGCTGTTGAATTTTGAGGTGTAGCCGAACCATTTCACCAAAGCCTCCGTTCGTCTACCTACCTTTGTTTTCCGGCTACTTGGACTTGGTGCAGCGACTTGAATTTGGTGTAGATCATTTACAGAAATACGTGGAATATCAAATAGAATAAGTATCACTATTGCATATATATTATACACAAACGTATTGTAGACATATATTAGGAAACAGGTTTTGTTAATTATTAGTCAGAGGGAGTATTTTAGAGTAAGTTAGTTTCGGATTCTGTCAGGGAATTCAGCGAGCGTTTATAGGGGTGTTTACAATTCGAAAAATTAGATAACATAGTGAATAGTCAGTAACAGTGAATATTGGTTAGAATAAGTATTAGTATTATACATATATTGTTCACCAACTTCTTGTAGACATATATTAAGAAACCGTTGTTGTTAACAGAGGTAGTATTTTTTTTTCCCGGATTCAAACTCAACGAGTGATAAAAGGGAGTTTGTTTACAAGTCATTCAACCCGTGCATCGAGCTATCGTTTACATTAGCTAATATATATATATATATATATAAGATAAAGTGATTTATTTACTTAAATTACATACATAAGGTAATATATGACATAGTGGTAGTCAACGTTTTCGGTAAAAAGGAATTAACAGCAGGACTTTAGCGTAAATTAGTACACACTCACTTCGTTGTTTTGTTACACAGTGTTCTCCGTATTCGCTAGGTGGCAGGATTTTTAGCCTAAAGTGTTCTTTTGATCACAAAAACAGCCTTATTCAAGGCTAACGTAGCACACTAATTAAAACTAAATTGTATGATGGCCCCGTGCAAACGACAGTTAAAGGCCACAAGGCACGTAATTTGTGGCAGTTGTAGTAACTGGGTAGATTTCGTCAAGTCTGGGTGCGAAAAGTCCTGGGCTGAGGTCCAGGCAGATAGTTTTAATTTTGAGTGTAGGGGATGCGCAAGGATGAAGGAAATAGAGGTGGAGTTGAAAGAGCTGAGACTGCTCGTTGTGGCAATGGTGGGAAGGGATCAGGGGAGTTGTGCCAGTAGTTCCGGTGAGGGAACAGTAGACGATAAAGTGGGGAAAGACACAAGAGATGCTAGGGAGAGCTCACCTCAGCCTGGGAGGAAGCTGAGAGGAGGGAAGGTGACAGGTCATAGGGAGACAGGACGTAAGGAGACGGGAAGGAAAGGAACGGGAGGGAAGACAACCGGGGTGAAGGAGAGGGGAGTAGGGGAGACAGGAGGGAAGGAGAAGGGAGTGGGGGAGACGGGAGGGAAGACAACCGGGGTGAAGGAGAGGGGAGTAGCGGAGACAGGAGGGAAGGAGAAGGGAGTTGGGGAGACGGGAGGGAAAACAACCGGAGTGAAGGAGAGGGGAGTAGGGGAGACAGGAGGGAAGGAGAAGGGAGTGGGGGAGACGGAAGGGAAGGGGTCAGGACAGAATGTGATGGAGGGGATCGAAAGGAAGAGTTATTCTGCAGCAGTGATAGAGGGGGTGAGGAAGAGAGCGAGGGTGTTTGTGGGGGATTCGATAGTTAGGAAGACCGACAGAGTCTTAAACAAGGGAGATGATGTGGTGGTCTGCTTGCCTGGAGCCAAAATAGAGGCGATAACTGAGAGGGTAAAAAACATCGTAGGCTCGGGTAAGGGTGGATCTGTTTTAGTACATGTAGGGACAAATAACGTAGAGAGGGAGGGTACAACTGCCATAGTTAGGAAATATAGGCAGTTGGTCAGAACACTAAAACAGACGCGGGTTGAGCAGGTAATACTGTCAGGGATTTTACCTGTGATGGGCAGGAGGGGTCATAAATATCGAAATTGTCGGGGGATGGCAATTAACATGTTAGTCCAGAGGCTGTGTAGGGAAGAGGAAGTTGGATTTGTGGATTTATGGGAAAGTTTTGTTGGGAGGGGTGATATGTACATGAAGGATGGGCTTCATTTAAGTGGAAAGGGGGCGGCAGTATTCGCGGACAAACTTTCAGCAGCAGTAGATAGCGACTTGGGTACAATGACAAATATTTTTGGAAGTAAACATTCTTTAAACTAGAAGTGCAGGGGGTTACCTAGAGGTGTCTCAAGCAGAACAAGAGACCACTAGCACAGATAAACCAATATCAAATCATCCGAAAAACATCTCTGAAAAAGGTTATAGATGCGTATGTTTAAATGCAAGGAGCATAGTAAATAAGAAAAACGAATTAAACATTATGGTAGAAGATATTGACCCTCACATAATTGGTATAACTGAATCATGGGCCAACATAGATATAACAGATGCTGAATTAGGACTGACAGGATACGTAATGTTTAGGAAAGATCGAATAGGAAGAAGGGGCGGGGAGTTATTTTATATGTTAAAGAATCTATTCAGGCTTATGAAATGAAACTAGAAAGGGAAGCAGATTGCGATGAAGCTGTTTGGTGCAAAATTGTTTCAGGAAATTCAAAATTAACTGTTGGATTAGTTTACCGAAGTCCAAACATAAACGAAGAGGACAACACAAAAATAAAAAACGCTATAAAGGAAGTTAGTAAAGGGGAATGTATCATAATGGGAGATTTTAACCATGGACACATACAACGGAATTCTCTAGAGAGCACAGGGATTGAGGATCAACAATTTCTATGTTTAATCCAGGATAGCTTTCTTACTCAGCACGTACTAGAACCAACCAGGGGAGAAAATGTATTAGATATAGTTTTGTCATCACAAAAAGAATTAGTGGACAATGTAAAAATATTTGAACCATTGGGTAATAGTGACCATAATCAAATACATTTTGACATCAATGTAAAATCAGAAAGTAAAAATAAGAAAACGTACAAGAGAAACTTCTACAAAGGTAACTACAAAGATATGAGAAAATACTTAGCACAGCTAGATTGGAATAACATGCTGATGAATATGACTGCAATTGAATGTTGGAATATTCTAAAATATGAAATTGAGAGTATCATTGATAAATTTGTTCCCTTCCGAAAACAAGGAAAACGGTGTAGAAAGAAACACGTGTCAAAAGAGGCAATTAGAAAAATAATGCTAAAACAAACTATGTGGAGGGTTTATAGGCGTACCAGAAAGGAAGAAGACTATGCAAAATACAAAGAGGCACTTAATGCAGCTACAACTGAAATCAGACAATCTAAAAGAAGCTATGAGCAAAAACTGGCATGTAACATAAAAACTGACAGCAAGAGTTTTTATGCATATGTCAGGAGTAAACAAAACGTACAAGACAAGGTTGGACCTCTAGAAGACAGTGCTGGAAATATAATATCACAGGGGTTTTTAATGGCGGAAGACCTAAATGGTTACTTCAGTTCAGTGTTTACAAAAGAAGATATTAGTTCATTACCAGTTGCTGATGCTAAATTTCAGGGACTAAATCTGACTATTTAGGACCGTTAGTTGTAACTCCAGAATTGGTAGCTAGGAAAATAAAGGCAATGAAGGATAACAAATCACCGGGAGTGGATGGGATTCCTCCAAAATTACTAATGGAAACAGTAGATCAAATCAGTATACCACTTGCAAGAGTATTCAACTTGTCATTAAAAGAGGGAGTTGTTCCGTTTGAATGGAAAGAAGCAAACATCATACCATTATTTAAAAAGGGTTCGAGAAATAAGTCAGAGAATTACAGACCAGTGAGTTTAACGTCAGTGATTTGTAAATTATTAGAAAGGTTAATTAAAGACCATATGGTGGACTTCCTCGTTAAGCATAAATTATTAAATTCATCTCAACATGGATTCCTTAAAGCGAGGTCATGCTTAACAAATGTGTTATGTTTTTGGAAGAAATCACTAAGTGGATAGACGAGGGATCGCCAGTAGATATTATCTACTTAGATTTTCAGAAAGCTTTTGACAAAGTGCCACATCAAAGATTGCTACTTAAATTAAAAGCCCATGGTATCGGGGATAGCATAACTGACTGGATAGAACAATGGCTGACTGACAGAAGACAACGAGTTGTAGTAGATGGCGAAGTTTCAAATTGGAAATCGGTTTTGAGTGGGGTACCTCAAGGATCAGTATTAGGACCTATATTATTCTTAATTTATATCAATGACTTGGACGACAGTATAACAAGTAACGTACTGAAATTTGCGGACGACACAAAACTGTTTAGAAAGGTTAATACTGATGGTGATAAACAACATTTACAAAACGATCTAGACAGATTAGTGAAATGGTCTGAGAAATGGCAGATGCTGTTCAATTTTGGGAAATGTAAATGCCTACATACAGGACATGGGAACTTGAATGTAAACTATAAAATGGGAGCTACTGTTCTTGGTACTACTGTAAAAGAAAAGGACTTAGGAGTTACAATAAGCGCTGATATGAAAGTTTCAGAGCAGTGTGGTACTGCAGCTTCAAAGGGTAATCAAATTCTTGGATTGATTAGAAGAAACATAACATACAAGGGAAAAAAGTTAATTATACCTCTTTATAAAGCAATAGTTAGACCTCATTTGGAATACTGTATACAAGCATGGAGACCATATCGTAAGAAGGATATAGATACGCTTGAACGCATACAAAGGAGAGCAACTAAAATGATTCCAGAACTTAGAGACCTTAGTTATGAAGAACGCCTGAAAGAATGTGGTTTAACAACTCTAGAGACAAGGAGGTTAAGAGGAGATCAGATTGAAGTTTTTAAGATATTGAATGGGTATGAAAATATTGATAGAAATATGTTTTTCTCACTCAAGAAGGATAGCAGAACTAGAGGACATGAGGTAAAATTAGTAAAGGATCAATGTAGATTGGACATCAGGAAGCACTCGTTCTCACAGAGGACAATAAATGAATGGAACAAATTGTCTACAGATTGTGTAACTGCTAGCAGCGTGAATATGTTTAAAAACAAGGTTGACACATATATCAGGAGGGCGGGTTATAAGTAGGTGAACATTGTTGGACTCTCGATAAGCCAATGGCTTCCTTGTCCACTTGCCATCTGGGCCTTTGGCTTGGATGGCAAATCTTGTTAAATCTTGTTAAATCTTGTTTTGCGTCGTTTGAAGAAGTAGTACCAAATCGTGCTGCTTAGTTCTCCCGGACGGAACTGATTTACTTCTCTCAGAAGGTATGAGCATGGTTCAAGGATTCAGTTTTCGGGGGTATATGCACAGCCCATTCGTGGGCTGATGTAGGAATTGAACTCCTTGAACGCATACAAAGGAGAGCAACTAAAATGATTCCAGAACTTAGAGACCTTAGTTATGAAGAACGCCTGAAAGAATGTGGTTTAACAACTCTAGAGACAAGGAGGTTAAGAGGAGATCAGATTGAAGTTTTTAAGATATTGAATGGGTATGAAAATATTGATAGAAATATGTTTTTCTCACTCAAGAAGGATAGCAGAACTAGAGGACATGAGGTAAAATTAGTAAAGGATCAATGTAGATTGGACATCAGGAAGCACTCGTTCTCACAGAGGACAATAAATGAATGGAACAAATTGTCTACAGATTGTGTAACTGCTAGCAGCGTGAATATGTTTAAAAACAAGGTTGACACATATATCAGGAGGGCGGGTTATAAGTAGGTGAACATTGTTGGACTCTCGATAAGCCAATGGCTTCCTTGTCCACTTGCCATCTGGGCCTTTGGCTTGGATGGCAAATCTTGTTAAATCTTGTTAAATCTTACGACGCTGCAGTACCGCTAGCACGTAGTACAGTTTATCGGCGGGTACCGACACTTTCTGCAGCTCCATTTCGTAGAAGGTGCCTTCCAGCACTTCGCCGAGATCGTCCCTCAATCGATACACGGGTGGATCGGAGGGATGAACCTCTTGTATCGTGAACATCTCTTCGCTCCAATTCGCCGAGTAGCCTTTTTCGAACTTACCTTTGTACTTGCTGATGCGCACGCGATCCGACACGCGCAACTTGGGCACGCCCTTACCGTCGTGACCGTACAGACGCTGCCACACCTGTTCTTTATTCTGGTAACTTACCTGTGATGGAGCCATACCGATACTGCGGTGGGGGTGTTGTTGTACGATTGCACCAAGTCCTGAAGGACGTTGCTGTATAACCACGTCTGATGTTTCGTGAAGTATCGCCACATGCGCGTCTTCAACGTTCTGTTGAATCTTTCCACGACGCTCGCCTTTGTCTCCGCGTTGTGCGTGGAGAAGTGATGGATGCCGTGCTTCTTCAATAGAGCCTGAACGGATTTATTCAGAAATTCCAGGCCTTGATCTGTCTGCAACGTCTGTGGCCAGCCTTTGCTGAACGTACTGTCAAGCGCCGCTACCAACGACGCCGCGGACTTGTTCTTCATGGGAACACACCAGGCCACTTTCGAGAAGACGTCGATCACCGTGAGGAGAAAGGTCATACCGTTGTTGTCCTTTTTCAACTGCGATAGATCGACGAGATCGGCCTGCCACTGCTGACGTAGACCACCCACGATGACGCGTCGTCTCTTGAAATGACGTCTAGCCGGCATGTATAGGGTATAGGCGTCCTGTTCCGACAACTATTCTACGACGATTTTTTGTGGCATGCGCGCGACGCGTCGCAATGCATCGACTCCGCCGTAACTACCTACCCTTTTCGGATCTAAATATACCGTCCTAAGTGGATGTTCTTTCCTCGGCGCCATTAAAAGAGTTCCGATGGATTGGCAGTGGTGGTTGTGACGTTGACTCCGCAGCACGGTTCTTGACGAGTGACGACGAGTACGCTGGCATACACCAGAACACCCACTATCACACCCACAACGATGACGAATGATCGATAATTTAGTACTGAAACCATACCCTGAATAGCGACTGTTGTATAAGACTTCGAGCTATAGCGTCAGCAATCAAGTAAAGTCCACCGCAAAATGCTGCAACGATGACGGAACGGTAGTACGTGTCCTGTGGATCGCTCGACATCGTAGCGCACACTGTGCTATGGACACATGTTGCACCGTCTTAAATGTCTTCCCAACTAGAAATGACGCCAGAGCCTTGCGTTGACGTTCTGGAGGTGGGGTGAGCATGGAATGTTCCATCGGACCACGTTGACGAGCGAGGGGTGTCCAACTGAGCGATCTTCGTGCGCTACCACCAAAGCGAGGAGTAGCCGGTATTCGACGACGACGACCTGGAGTGGATGTCGTCGCCGGCGTCGTCGCCTGACGTATGTAGTCTCTCCTGGCGACGTTACCGACCAACTCCATGGGCAGGTTCATGGCACGGAGTTGTCTTGTGAAAGGTTGCCATCCCGTTCTCTTACGCAACAGATCATTCACGAGATCCACCACGTTACTTCCGGCAACCGGCACACCCTCGTGGATCAGTTCGCCGCGAGCGGTCCAAGACATGTTTCTTTTCATACGCTCCATCAAACGTCTGGCTTTGCATAGCATGGTCTTGGGGACGGTGTCCACGACGTCGGCCTCTATCCCGCTAGTAGTAGCATGAGCTCCTACTGCTTTCGTTGCTCTTGATTCTGTTCAGTGCCTGTATGCACACAATGTGTCTCTTCACCAGTTCAGACATCCTGCGAATTAAGAGACTATCCACGCGTGCGGTCTTTTTTTATACCTTCGGCAAGTACACGTACTGAACACCGTCGTCTGGAAAGATGGCCGTGCGCAGACGCATGTCCTCGGGCGTGTCCTGTTTGAGATCGATCAATAGATAGCCGTACTGTACCGACGTGGCGTCTTTAAAAGCCTCTTGAACGAATTTGACGTGTCCCGCATACATCTGTCGAACCAAGTGCGACATCTGCGATGCGTCACGAGGATTCTTGAACACCACCATGTACTGAGAATTCAGACTGATGGTACGACTCTCTTTGTTTTTGGGGAACAGGTTCTGTACGAGATACAGCACGGACGTGTTCCTGTGATGACCTTTTTTAGTGAACAAGGTCGTGACCCGTTCGTCCGTTTCTGCCATGAGATCTTCTATGACGATGAGGTTCCTCGTCGACGAATCGAACATGCTCGCACTCGGCAACCCTTCCTCGAACCTCACGTCGACCAAGTCCATCGTTGCGTAAGCCTCTTGCCATTCTCCGTAAAACCACGTGATCCGTTCGGGGGGTGGATCGATCATCGCAGCAGCGTGACGCAGCATACGCGTCACGAAAGTACTTTTGCCGCATCCCGTCGGTCCGGCGACGATGCACGTGAAAGGATGTTTCCACCGTGCGTCCATGGTCGCTTATGAAAGACGACCACAGTGCATCGCCTTTTTCTACAGGTCCACCGGACCCGTGCTCACCCCGTCCTCGTGCACCACGCGTTTGGCGTAGAAGTAGGTGAGAGCCGCTCGTTCCTGCACGTACGTCAACACGGTCGAGTGACGCACCCGGAACCCGCGGTTCTTTCCACTTTCGCTCCGACGGTTGGTGAGCACCTCCAGGAACGCGTTCTTATTGATGTCGTTGTGACGGTTGCTCAGTCCTTTGGTGCTGTATTTGTTGGTGGGTCCGAAACATTAGTACGGCTTGCTACACAACCCCACGAACCCGTCACCGGACCACTCCACCTTGAACAGACTAGGTGTCCTCTTGTCGTACGCCCTGCGTGCCTTACAGCACGCCTCGTCGCCGACCCACGGTCTATTGGCGAGTCGACAGCGCACGTACTCGTTCCGATGGTCGTCGCAACATTCGGACGGCAACCATTCGGAGCGGTGCTGGAAGTAATGTTCTCGTAGTTCCGGGGTCACGAGGGCGTCGACGGACTCGGCGGCCAAGGCCAAATAGGCAGAGTCTGTTTCCATCTCGCAGTACTGAAAAAGAGGGCGCTCCAGGTACATGTTGATGAAGTCGTAATAGAACTGCAACATGCGCATTTTGGCGTACTGTAGAACAAAGAATCACACGTGTACGGGCAGGGTGTACGTGACTTTTTTCTTGTTCATCTCTATCTTGTACGCAACGTCGACGACGACGTCGAGTTGTCGAAATCGTCTATCGTTGACCATGAGCGATGCCGCCTTCTCCGTGCAGTAGTTGACGTCACGATGTCGGTCCACGTTGGTGATGGTCTTTCCGTAACCCGAGTTCCCCAGCAACTTCATGGTGTCTGTGATGATGGCCCTGTGCGGTGGACGTCTCCCTCGCGTCTCGCCGTGGACACTGCATCGCCGAACCGACGGAAGCACGGGACGGGATCGTACTCAAAGATCTGGTACACGTGCGTCATTTAGAGAATGTGGTCCATATACCATCACAGCAGAGGCGTGGCGAGCAAGATCTTATCGCCTCGATAACTACCCACGAGCATGCGTCTCGAAGTCGCCATGATGTTGTGCTCCTCGGCGTATCGGCGCATGAACGGTCCGAGATCGTCGCGTGTCAGACGGATGTTCTTGAACACGGGCTGCATCTCGGCAAAGTGTTCGCGCAATGCTTGCGGTACGCAAAGGTCACACTCGATCAGACCGAACACGGTTCCGGCACGCACGCCGTTCAGGATCTGTTGTGACGTCATCGTCCATCGTGCTTGACGTCGTCGTGGAAATGCAGCATCCAGACAGGATCTCGTCTATTCTCTTTCCACACGCATTCCCACAACTCGACGACCTTGACAAAGTGACGGAGGTAGACGGTGTTCTTTCGGGTCTCGGCGAGCAGTTCAGCCATGGGTTTCCCGTTGACCTCGTTGACCTCTTTACCAGTGCAAGAGTGACCGTGGAAAAAAACATCCGTGGAACTGATAAGCCGTTTTCCTCTCGCTGCACCACCTGTCCACCAACAGTTTGCCTATTCTCTTCTCTCTACCGTTGATCTGGTGTCATATGGCGCGTCCCGTGCGTTCGGATTCCAAAGTCAACAATTCCGCAGCCATCTGACCGTACAGCTGCGCCGATTCGGACCACAAGTACAGGGCGTTGGCATCGTATCCGACGATGGACCGACACGGACGAGCGGCCTCTCCGTACTCGTTCTGACGTAGCGTGGTGACCCCTTTCTCGTGATAGCGGTGAAAAATGAGCGAAGCCCCGCCAACCACGTGATCTTTGACGAGATGATGAAGATCTTTATTCATCTCATTGAAGATGGTAAAGTAGGTCTTCTCAGGAAGGTCGTTGAACAGGTAGAGCAAGGTCAGACCAGGTACACTGATGCCTTGCTTGAACATGTCTATGCCACGTTGCTGGTAGAAGGCAAACTGTCTGGCGTGGCCTGCAGAAAGGGAACCACGTCCCTGTTGTTGTACCAGATGAGAAAGTCTCGCAAAGTCGTCATGGTGTTGTCGCGCCAGGCCTCTTGACAACTGGCGTAATCCTCGTCCGAAATACCTTCGTTCTTCAGTCGACTGAAGAAGCCTGTTTCGATGGAAGTGAGGTGTCATCGAGTCTCTCTAGACGGTCCATGCACTCGTACGGGAAATGACCTTTCGTCACCTCGCATCCTCGCTTTCAGATACTTGTCGTAACTGAACCCAGGGGCTACGCAATTGATCATGTCTAAGAATTTCAGCTGATCCATCGAAAGACACATGAACGTGTTGTTGCGTTTGATGACGAAAAAAGACCCGATACCCTCGTTCTCTTCTTCTTCTTTGTCGTCTTGTTCTTCTTGTTCCCCTTTCTTTGACGTGGTGGATAGGAAGTAGGGTATGAGGAACTGTTTGATGGCATTGAGATCATACTTACCCGAATTGAACCTGATGACGGGTAACTGATGCATCCATCCATAGAGTTGTCCCATCAGCTTTTTGTATGGATTGGTCGCCGGACGAGATTTCTTATTGTCGACGGCTGATCGTGCAGCCTCCTCCCTTTCGTCCCTGTTTGTCAGTTCCTCTGCGAGCTGTTCCAAGACATCTTCGTACGAGTGTTTGATCTTGTTGTACGCAGCGTCACTCATCGCTTGTAAGATATCCATCATGGCGCTCACCAACTTGTTGGTGTCTCCATCCGTGACGAGACATTGCACTCGCTCGTGTCCGGGCACGTTGGATGCCACGCTGACGCTCATTGGAACGTGACGCGCCACCCAATGGACCTTGTCACTGTCCGATGGAAGTTGTTCCTTTTCGAACCAACACTCGAAATCCAAGGTGGCTCGATACAGATAGTAGGGCATCGATTCAGCCACGCGAATATTCTCGTCGTCCAGACGTTCGAACACCGATGGAGTCGAATGGTACATGCCACAAGGATAGACTCGATGCACACCCCCGTGCACGTGCGCTCATGTCTACGCAGCATAGATGCTTCATTCCATAACGAGTCACCACACTTCCGACATCGAAACGATTGACAGTACATGCGTACATCTTGGATGAATGAAACATGTGTCTCGTGAAGGTTGATATACATTGTTTCGGGGTACTTACATAACGATCGACGGACCAGTTCGGCAGTCGACTTACCATCTTCTGCATCTGGTTTGACGAGTTTGTACACGCACACGTTCGTTTGGAACGTGGTCTCTACGCGATAGAGGTCATCCAGCGTGATCCCGGCAAATTCTTCCATGGGTACGTGGTCTCGATCGTATGTCTCGTACAGCGTCTTCACCGCCGGTACCAATCGATATAGATCGCATCCTCGATGCAGGGCCAGACATCGGAAGGGAAATAGGTTATCCTTGTACCTCTTGTGATGGATGGGTTCCATTTCCAGACCGATGACGCTTTTCTTCTTCTTGATGTAGGGCGGAAGAGGGATCATGCCTACACATCCTATAGGGTGATCGATGATGCGGTTAACGAAGAAAGTGACATACGTCACGAGTTCGCACACCCACGCAGAATCCGGTCTTTGATTGATGGCCCATTGCAAGACGTCGGTTTCTCGGATGCGTTCGAGAAAGTCATCAAAGTCCTTGCTGTTAGTGATGAGACAGGGTTCGTCCAGGTAGCGTCCACAGCAATTACACGAGGAATGATAGTACTTGTATTGACCCGTGTTCTTGTTTCTCAGAACGAACCCGTAACTGAGGTTAATCTTGAACGCATTGGTCTGTTCCTGAAACATGATCTTCAAAGACGGTTCTAGGACGGTCGTGTCAAGCGTGGTTAATCTGTAATCGTACCTGCATTGGAGGGGACATCTCGATACGTGGGTCCTTATAGCCGACCAGTGTGCACGAACGACATCTAGCAATTCCGTCGACAGAGTGTCGGAGAAGGGAAGTCGATCGGGTGGTTCTATAGGGTCTTCCTCGGTAGCGAGTTGGTGGTGGGGTGGGGTAGTGTCTTCTCTTTTTGATCTCTTTGGTGCTGGTGGCTCGGTGACGTCAGCACACGCGGTTCTTGCGTGTATGGTCAGATGGCGACGTCTTTCGAACTTCCGTCCACATTTCTTACATGCGTAGACGTTGGTGTTTCTTCTTCTACTACTACTACTACTACTACTACTACTACTACTACTACTACTACTACTATTACTACTACCATTACTACTACTACTACTACTACATACCGACCTTACGTGACGCTGTAGGTTGTTCAATCTCCCGAAGGTGGTACCGCATTTCTCGCATGCGTATTTCGCTCTCTTTGCGTGGTCGCTAGGTGGCACCACTGTTGGTGGTGCCACCGAGTGTGAATGAAGGTCCCAAAATGGCGTCGAATGATAACTCTGCACGTGACGTTGTAGTTTTGCACACGTGTCGAAGGCGAGCCCACAGTGACGACATTGATGTCTTTTCATGACGATGTCTGCGTCTAGAACTGAGAGGGGATGTATCCACAGTGCATCTATATATAGTACGTGCGGGGTGGTGGGGTGGTGGGGGTATTTCTATATTTACTAATAAGACGTCATAAGACGTCAATGTATGATAAGACGCATTCCTATAACAATGGCTACTATTGTCCACTATAATCGACTACGGGTTCCATTTCGACTATGGAGGAGGGGTGTCACTCGTAGGAATAATAATATAACAATGACGGCACAACACGTTCCATTCCATTTTGACACTTTTACTCAATAGAATACATATGTTGTGTATGAAATATATATATACTGTACTGGTATGAAAGGATAGACTTCTCTATATATAAGATGATGATATATGACGGTGGTTTGTGGGTTTGTTAGTACTGTGACCAGTAGCTTGCGAACGTTTACCGTAGCGCCGGAGGCTAGTATGATGGAACTGACTTGTGGGCTTTTACACCACGACAGAGGTCACGTGCGTGAATAATGAATTATATATATAGAATTCGGTCTCTTCATACATAAAGAATACTATATATTTCATAGACAAAATACAAGAGGATAAAGAAAAATAAATGTATTGAAACAAAATGCATCTCATCAAGACAATAATGATATATAGGATTAAAGACAATAATAACAATATATAAGATTAAAGACGCTAACAACAATTACTACTTACTTAGTCTAAACCTAATGATAAATACGATTAAAGAATATGATTAAAGACAATAATAATATATATGATTAAAGACAATAATGATATATAACATTAAAGACACTAATAACAATTACTAACTAAAGAATAAGATTAAAGATAATACTAATATATATAATTAAAGACAATAATGATATATAACATTAAATACGCTATTAACAATTACTAACTAAGTCTACAGGAAGTCAATAACCCAGTGTGCGTGCGTGCGTGCGTGTGTGTGTGTGTGTGTGTGTGTGTGCGTGTGAGTGTGTTTGTGTGTTCACAGCATCCAAGGATTGAAACACTCCACTTCTTGAATTATAAATGTCTGCGTGTCCTCTGACAGCAGCCTCGCCCTTGCTTCGGCGCATATGTTGAGAGTGGCTTCGGCTACTGTCAGAGGTGTGTGCATTGATCTATACATTATGTGGTGGGTTATTGCTTCTGTGAGCATAATGTTCGCTGCTTCAAGGCTTATAAGGTTCATGGATGGAGTCGTTGATGATGACACAATGTTCTGGCAGTAACGTTCGCACGCACATATTGTTGACGTCTGCGTGTCGGATGGCTGCGTGTCGGATGGCTGGGTGACGAATGACATCTGCGTGTCGGAGGGCGAGGACGACGACGACGACGGCGATGGTGGCGGTGTCGCCGGACTAAATCCGAACGATGTTGATGACGGCGACAGTGGTGGTGGCATCATCGTCATTGTTGTTGTCGTCGACGACGATGGCGACTGTGTCGTTAGGAGAAACGACGACAGCGGGGGTGGTGGTGGTGACATTGGTAACGTTGCTGTTGCTGGTGCTGCTGCTGCTGCGGTTGTCCGGCGCTTTTTGTTGAGCACCAACCGCAGATCATTATCAGCTAACGGCGGCATGATGCGTTTGCGCGCCGTTGTCGCCTTCTCGTCGTCGAATAGGTCGCCGTCTTTGTCGTTATCGTACGCCTCACGCAACTGTTTGAGGCCGTTGTGTATCTATAGACAGGACAACAAAAGACACACCTTTTTAATCACTGTCAGCAACATCGTTCTTACATGCATATCGACTGGCTATGGTCGCTCTGACCGTGTCTGCTATATCGAGACTCCATTGCATTTTCCCAAACCTCTCCTCCAACGCTATGACAACCCAACGCAAGATGTGCATGATAAGACCGGAAGACGGTACGTAATACTCATCTTCCGATAGATCTAATATACGAACCACCTCGTTACATGCATAACGAACGCACGCTGCGTCTACCGCCGCGTCGAAGGTATTTTGGTTCATCATGGCTTCCGCACGATTCCAAATTCTATGTATGTTCATTACCGTCACCTGCATATCATTATCGTTGTCACTGTTACTACTACTACTACTGCTGCTGCCGCTGCT
The DNA here is from genome assembly GCA_033239005.1 of Lamellibrachia satsuma. Taxonomy (NCBI): domain Eukaryota; kingdom Metazoa; phylum Annelida; class Polychaeta; order Sabellida; family Siboglinidae; genus Lamellibrachia; species Lamellibrachia satsuma. Next base: position 4,846,985 of record BSQZ01000028.1, read on the forward strand.
GCTTATGACAATAGCTGCATCGTTACTGCTGCTGCTGCTGCTTATGACAATAGCTGCATCGTTACTTACAGCAATATGCTCGTCTGATATAAACAGAATCGGTTCGGTAGAGGAAGTGATGGATGGTGAGGATGGCAATATATTACGATCTTCATACGCATCTAACCACTCTTGTACCTTTTTGTTCATAATTATTTCATCGGGGCCTGTGCTCTTGACAGTGCTGTCATCGACGGCGGCATTCTATTTGTCTTCCTTCTACAAAGAGAATGCACCGTTTAGTACTTCCAGCTCTGACACGTTGTAGTTGACATATTTTTTGTTTATGCGTTTTTGAATGGTCGCCATGACACGGGCCCCCCTCAGCAACGACAGCGCAGCCGATCGGTCTTCGTCTGACGTCATAGCGACGTAGCTGTTAGCGGCGAAACCCAGTAATTTCGCTGCCACTTCGTTAAACAAACTGACCCAGATTTCTGTTCCGATCCAATCCTGCAGGAGGACACGCAGGTTGTACCTGTACACAGAACCGCTCTGTCATTTGTGAACTGGACAATAGTAGCCCTTGTTATGTTGCTGGACACCTTTGGGGCACTGCGAGCATGATATATAAACTACGTATTTCTCTTGTGTGGCACAAGCGACTATAGTTAACGGTCTTGTAAATGTGTAAGTTCCAACACTTACCTCTGACTGTAGTCGTGTTAGATTCATCATCTGTTGCTGTTCGTTCACAAACTGCTGTGCTGCCATGGCGTCGAGTCGAGCGTGATACGAGAGAGACAAGTTGAGTGTGCGAGTTGGTTATGGCAGTTAGAGCTGCGAGTCTCTTATATAGCAGGGGCGATCGTGTGGCGCGCCTTTCGTTATCTCGCCAGCTGGCGCTGGTATGCGTTGCGCTATCGACGCGCATTCCTATCGTCTGGGCGTTGTTGTTGAGCACACATTCCTATCGCCTGGTTGTTTCGAATGAACCCACGACAATTCATGAGTATCTGACCCAATACGTTCTGTCCAGGCTGTCCAGTGTAGGTGAGCATGCTCTAGAATCCTTCCCTGCTTCTCACGCATTCCATTAACGGCCATGGATGTGTGTTTAACAATCGTTTGCGTAGTGTCGTGTCGCGAAATTTAATCGCAACTAACGCGGTCATTACATATCGTCTCTGTTTGTTCCATTGTGCACGTAAATGCTCCTTCTCTCGGATGGTCTTGCTAAGGTATTTCGCCTGTAGTCCGGTTCGTGTGGCTAGCAACTTTTCCGCCGTCTCGGTATCGCCATAAAAGATGCATTTCCTGTACATGTACGCAGCTTCAACGGTGTTAAAAACATGACCCCTACACACGTAAAAGTTAGATAGGAAACTGTTTCCTCCTCTGAAGTATATAGGACGATTCATTCTGATTTATGTTGTTGAAAATTACATGCACTGTATTTAATACCGGTGATATTATGCAACGTTTGCCTAAGACTCGACTTGGTTTTTTACGCGTGATAAATGGGATTTGGGTTTCAGCGTCGTTTAGTTGACACTTCTGTGACAGCCTTATCGCTGTGATGGATTGCTTATTGTTCTACGCCGAATGTCTGGAATTCGATGCAACATTCGTCTAGGACGCAGTGACTTGGTTTTTTACGCGTGATAAATTGGATTTTGGTTTCAGCGTCGATTCTCTGACACTTCTGTGACAGATTTAACGAACATGTTTTTCGTTGTGAGGGATTGCTTATTTTTCTAGTGGATTATGTCGGGTGTCTGGGAATTATTTTTCGCATTCCACTTTGATAAATTTTATTATTATTGTTTCCTAGCAGCTGTCTGGCGTTTCTTTTCGCATAACTTTCTGACTTTGACAGATTTGTTATTGTGTTATAGTGGCTTATGTCAGCTGTCTGCATTGTTTAACGTTTACTATATAAGGCTGTTTTCAGACTAGGTATTTCTCTATACACTTACCGTCGTTCTGTTGCTGTCGTCGCTGTTGATGCTCCTGCCATCGTCACGATGCTGTCTGACGTTGCACTATGCTCCGATCTGCTGGTCGTATACGTAGAACATCGTTCGTAAGTACATAATGTCTGTCGTTGTTTGCACGAATGATAACTAATACATACTCCTATGCTTTTAAAAAGCATCTACATAACACATAGTTTAACTTTAAGAGACATATTTTATGCGACTGTACGTGGCCTATTTCACAACGACCGCTAGCCGGTTGCTAGAAGTCTACTCATAAAATCACACGAGCCGGGCTGGGTCGTCGGGTCACAGTTATCGTATGTGCGTGGCCTATTTCTACACGCTTGCTAGTCGGCTGCTGCTGCAGGCCTAGCGATAAACACCACGAGCCGGGCCGGGTCGTTGGGTCACTTATATCGTCTGTGCGTGGCCTACTTCTTCACGCTTGCTAGCCGGCTGCCACCGGTCTAGCGATAAAAAACATCAAGCCGACTTCGCTAGCGGGCCTTTCGTCGCTCTCGGGTTTCCTATAGCTTACTAACACACACATGTGTTATTTAAGAAATGTATATAGCATACTTTTAACAAAGTCTCGACAGTACCATTAACAAAGGCTCGATTTTCATGTGTCTTTCGCTCTGTTTTTCAGCTTCCATCAACAACAGTGGGCAGCTGTGATGGAGCAGTTGCGCGACTATATACCGCACATAGACAATGATGATGGCTACGACAGCCTTTCAGCTACCGAAAATTGGGACGATGAATGTAACGAATACGCAGACTTCCTGGACCACAGACGAATGTGGTCTGCCGTGATCACGGAACTTGGCATGTTCGTCCGCTTGCACGGGTGGAGAAAGAGTCACTAGCACGCCTGCCGTGCACTGATCCCAGATGGGCGGCTGTGATGAGCGAAATGACACAAGCTGTCAAGGCACGCAACACCCGACGTGGACAACGTCCGACCAAACTGATAGACAGACGCGGGAGATCGCTGCCGCGTCTGCACTTCAATTGACATCATTACCCAAAGAACAATGAACACTATGTGTTTTAGTATTTTAGTATAATCTGATATATCGGTATTTTGAAATAATTATATTACTATTCTGTAATATGATATGCTATATATAGTTATTTTTAAATAATAATATGTTTTAGTATTTTAGTATAATATGATATATCTTTATTTTTAAATAATTATATTACTATGCTGTAATATGATGTGCTATATATCGTTATTTTTAAATAATAATAACGTTTTTTTGTGACTTTATTCAATGAGGTGTTGTGTTGATTTTGTTGGTTAACGACGCTAGCAAAAGAAATATGACCACATTTCACCCTGCTACCACATACATGTAGGCTACAGAATGCGGATAGGGTACCACGGGCAACAATGAACCGTGGGGTTAGGGTACCACGGACGACGAGCTGGGGGTTAAATACGTTGGGGTACAATTAAAATTATCTCGCTCCTTGGGGGTCGGGGTAGCGGTCACGTTAGGGTAGCGGTCACTCCGTTAGGGTCAGGGTTCACCACTGATGAGGTCAAGTTGGGGTCACGTTAAAATCGTTAAAAAGTTGGGGTTACGACGGTTAGTGTTAGCTCCAGTCGCCAGGGGCGCTCTAGGGGTATGCATAGGGATATTGGTCGCCGCCAGGGGGCGCTCACGATACCCAGAAGGCTCTGCGACCGGAAACGGAAGTTCCCTCCCACACTGGGCCACTGTTTTGATCGTTCATTCCTTCACTATAACTACTCACGTTTGCCCAAGTTAAGTTTTGTTTTAGGAACAATACGTTGTTAAATTTATGATCTGAGGTGTCCAGAGATATTTGAAAGATGCAGGAGACTAGCCAAGTAGGGTGGTGGTGTAGATAGAGCATGCTATGTAAGGGCGGACAGTTTGGAATTAATTCGAGAAGTAACAGATAGCCAGTGTAACTGTTTAAGTAGTTATAGTGACGGTGAAAACCGAAGCGCCCTGAGTGCCAGACAGTGTTGCACTCGTTGAAGTTTAGCCAAGTCTCTTTTAGCAATGTTATTTAGCAATGAATGCGGCTACTAATTAGTGCTGTTGATATTGTTTTAGCAGTAGATATTGTAGCGCAACACCACTCGTGAATATGACAACTTTATTGAACAGGTTTTAATAACTACTTATCAGTAAGAAGGACGGCAGTCGAATGTCCGTTAGAAGTCTTTTAAAACGTAACGTTCTTGTTTTCGTGCACGCGCTTGTGCCCTGCACATGTACACGCGACGCACCTGCGTCATGCGCACACACGCTTAAGACCGCCAATATTTGCTATGTGGCAAGTCGCCACATGACCTCTCCCAAATGAGAGGATGCTTATTTTATTATTTACAGTTTGTCCGGTGATCGAATTTGTCGACCTGAACGTGTACGCACTGATACTGATGCAGGTTTTTTTTGCTCACGTTGACATCTGACTGCAATAGTCGGACCGGTTGCGATGTCGAAATCGTCGTCCACAAATGCTGGTTTCAGACAATCGATGGACACCGTGTCTCTTCGACCACGAATGTCCAACGTATAGTACTTGTCATTACGCTCTAACACTCTGAACGGTTCTTCATATGGGCACTCCAGAGGTGTGCGATGAGCGTCTTTGCGTACGAAGACGAACGTACATGTCCGAACGGCATTCGAACAAATTCGAAAAGTCCGAAAGGAGTGATGATTGCCGTTTTATGTATATCGTCAGGAGCTACAGGTATCTGGTGGTGCCCTTTTACAAGGTCGATCTTTGAGAAGACAATTTTGCCATCTAGCTGTGCAGCAAAGTCTTGTATGTGTGGTATAGGATAACGGTCCGGAATGGTAACGTCATTCAGGCGCCTATAGTCACCACACGGTCGCCAGTCGCCAGATTTCTTAGGCACCATATGAAGTGGTGATGCTCATGTACTGGATGATCGTCGCACGATGCCTAGCTT
>BSQZ01000028.1:4856910-4939410 GCA_033239005.1 Lamellibrachia satsuma
TCAATCAGTCAATCAATCAATCAATTAATCAGTGTGAGTTTATTTGGTTACTCATTTACAATGATGTTACATGTATGGTCATAAACACTTTGATTTAGTAACTCTTGTCACTAGAAAAAGGAATAGTTCCTCCAGAATGGAAAGAAGCAAACATTACACCGCTATTTAAGAAAGGGTCGAGGAACAAACCAGAAAATTACAGACCAGTGAGCTTAACATCAGTTGTATGTAAATTACTCGAAACATTAATTATAGGTCACATAGTGGAATTCCTTGTAAAACATAAATTAATAAATACATCTCAACATTGGTTCCTAAAAGCAAGGTCATGTCTAACCAATCTCTTATGTTTTTTGGAAGAAAAAAGTGGGTAGATGACGGGTCACCAGTGGATGTTGTCTATTTAGATTTTCAGAAAGCTTTCGAGAAAGTGCCACATCAAAGGTTGTTACTTAAATTAAAAGCCCATGGTATAGGTAATGATGTGATCAACTGGATAGAAAAGTGGCTTAAACACAGTAGACACAGAGTAATAGTAGATGGTGAGATTTCAAGCTGGAAATCTGTTTTGAGTGGGGTACCACAGGGATCAGTATTAGGCCCTATACTGTTTTTAATCTATATAAATGATTTGGAAGATGACATATCTAGTAAAATGCATACACATAGGACATGAAACGTGGACAAAGAATATAAAATGGGGGATGCTGCTTTGGGTAGAACCACACAAGAAAAGGACTTAGGTGTAACATTTAGTGCTGACATGAAAGTTTCATAGCAATGTGGGATTGCTGCTTCAAAAGGAAATCAAATTCTAATTAGAAGAACTATCACGTATGATGAGAAACAGCTAACTGTATCCCTATACAAAGCAATAGTTAGACCACATTTGGAATATTGTATACAAGCATGGAGGCCGTATCGTAAGAAGGACATAGACAAGCTAGAAAGAATACAACGAAGAGAAACTAAAATGATTCTAGAATTAAGAGACCTTAGTTACGAAAGCCGCTTATTACAATATAGTTTGACAACACTAGAGACCAGGAGATTAAGAGGAGACCAAATAGAAGTGTTTAAAATAGTGAACGGTTATGAGGATGTTGATAGGAATATGCTCTTCAAACCTACAGAAGGCAGTAGAACCAGAGGACACAAAGCAGCATTAGTTAAGGAACAATGTAGGTTGGACATGAGAAAGTATTCTTTCTCACAGAGGGTGATCTATGAATGGAACAAACTGCCAAATGATTGTGTTAATGCTAATAGTGTCAATATGTTTAAAAATAGAATTGACAGGTATATGTTAAGGGCGGGTTACACATAGATGAGAAAATTGTTGGACTCTCGATAAGCCAATGGCTTCTTTGCCCACTTGCCATCTGGAACTTGTTGTTTGGGATGGCAATCTTGTTAAATCTTGTTAAAATAAAAGAGTACGAAAACAGTTTGTACGACTACTCTTAAGGGACTCGAACCCGCGACCAAAGCGCAAAATATTATTTCCATTTTATGTGGATTGTTTGAATATATTCGATATTAAAGTTTGTTCAAATGCTTCGTATTAAAAACTGGAAAACGGTTACTCTTTTTGATTAGTTAGCTCGATAGACAATTTCAATTCTTATACTCATCACATTGGAAAGTGCATTTTGAATCCAGGCTCTCATGTATGCGACAAACGGTGACGCCACATCATAGAGTTTGGTTAATCGAGGCTAGTCAGCTGGTTGACCTCTACGCCATTAGGGTGAAAGATATCGCATATCCAGTCTTACAAACAGACACTAGTATGATCGTGTAACATGAACATTTAATGTAGAACAACACGAAAACACAACCAACCGCAAACAAACCCGGAGAGCGAGAGCGTCCTTGAACCGTAAATCGTAGTTGGTCGTCTATTGGCGTGACTTCTTTCTTCTCCTTATATTATGTATGACTAATTATAGAGAAAACAACTATACAATAATAATATTGTAATTATAGTCTAAGTGACAAAGTCGCTTAGGTACTCGGGAGGTCTGCGTCTTCTGGTTGATCGTCGGGGAAGCTCCTCGGCGGGGAAGTTCTCTTCATCTTCGAACTCTTGCCTCTCCTCGTCTGCGCATCCGGAATCGGATGTACCGACTGAGCGTCGTCAGGTGTGGCAGGGTACAATAGCTGTGTTGGTATGCTCGACCGAGGTTCTGGAGTGGCGTCATATGTCGGCGTACTCGTCGAGTCATCGTATTGGTACGCCGTTGGCGGATCAAGTGTATGGACAGCAACCTTGTAGCACTCCGACCGTTTCACTCGATAGGAGGTGGCTCGCAATTGATTGCCGATGAATTTGCTGGCATTGAGCCAGACCCCATCTACACTCACTACTAGGTACCGACACCGAGAACGTGACTTGTTTCGGTCACAGTACCGGTACACAATGTCACCAAAATCAATATTTAGTGCTTTGGATACGGTATGACTGGGTGACTTCGATAGTTGATTTGGAGCGTGGTTGGCATTTCGCAAAGAATGCTGCTGGCGAATGACGTCGTAATCGGTTAACGGCAGTTGTTCGTTTGTGAACTAGTCTCGCTGGGTCCACAACTCTCTGGCGGAAAAACCCATGTTTCCTACACGAGTGTTGAGGTTTGCGGTGGCAATAGATAGAACAAGCTGCGTGACAGCCCCGCCGCTGGGTTGTTGGTGTAACAGTTCATGCTCGAGTTCGCGTACAGCCTTTTCTGCAACCGGATTTTTATTGACGTTCCTGACGCGTCCAAGTTCAATCGTGAGTCGATACGTGGACAGCAGGGCGTCCTAGATGAGAGCAGCGAACCATGGGGCGAGGTCAGTGCCTATGACAGCAGGAGGCCCATCTAGCGGTCGTAAGCCAATGCACAGCTTGACCAGAGAGTGTTGTAGTGTGTCGCGGCGTTCGTCATCGATTAAACACGACGCAGTGTATGACATTACGCACTCGCGTATGACCTGGATGAGTTGTTTCTCACGTTTGATGACGTCTGCGGCATAGGAAATTCCTACCACCTCTGGAGGATTGCTTGTAGACTGTGGGATAGTCGTGTGTGGAGTATCGCGTAGTGAGGCACATTGGTGACAGCTACGCGACGCTGTATCGATTGCTTTGTCCAGGTCCAACGCGTACAGATAGCGATGCATGACCTGTTTCAACTGGTAACATGAGGGATGGTCCAGTTGATTGTGTAGTGCTGTCACTAGCTCGTCAAGGACCATGCGGGGAACGATGATGCAATCTCGTGCTGGGCTGAGTGGATCGTTACGACGTACGGCTAGCAGACCATCACGGGCGATGGATGCGACGTTTAGATATCGTTGACGTCTTTGGCATTCGTTATTTTCTTGGATGGTCGCGTCCCTTGCGCGAGGTGTGAAAGTGTGCATCGCAAATCAGGGCATTCGGCTTGGATAGCTAGCCACGCTGATCTGCTGGTGAACGGAAGTCGAGCCCTCCCAGATGTCACATCGTTGGTAGTGACGCATTGCAGGACAACCGACGGCTCCATTTGCCTGTCGACACTGTTGTTCGAGACATGTCGGTGCGTTGCGACTAGCAAAGCCTGATGGGACATTGGCTGAGACGGCGAGGTGTCGGACAGTTGCCTGATAGCGGTTGACTACCGACAAGAATGTAGAGACTCGCGGACTCACAGAGAACTTAAACTTATTAAACGCGCTAGCATTTTGTAAGCTCCAACGAATGCGCGCATGGCCTTCATAGTCGTGGGAGCTTCACAGCTGGCTAGGGTAGCAATACGGTGAGGACTCGCCTAAATGGTACCCATATTCCATATCCAACCGAGAATGGTAGTTGACGTCGGACAAATCGTTGTCTTGGTGGCTGATAGTCGCAAACCACTGTTGGCGAAACATTGTAACAGCCTTTTGACGTTTTGTTGAAGTTCAACAATGGTGTTGCCGCCGCAGTAGATGTCGTCTGCAAGTTTAGCGACACTGCCTTCTTGCAGCAGATCTCCGAGTATGCGACATAGCAATTCTTCGAGTGCAGTTTCTGACCCGGGCATCCCCATTGTAGAGCGTGCATACACGCGTACGCCGCGGAACGGCGTGACGACACCGCAGTACCTCATTGATTCACGGGAGAGTGGTATTTGATAGAAAGCATTCGATAAATCTGTTGTCGCGATGTGCTTCCATTGTGCGATTTTACGCAGGGGCTATCAACGTCGGGCATTAGGGATGGTTGTGGTTTGCTATACCGTCCCACGTCTGTGAATGCAGTGACTAATCGGTGTCCACCGTTTCGCTTCTTAACGAGGAACGACGGATCGAGGTACTCGACGTACACAGGAACATCCTCATGTCGGACGACAACGCCCATCGTCTCAAGTTCGTCGAATTTGCTCTGAAGCTCAACGAGCTGATTTCGAGCGTATTGTGGTAGGCGGCCTTTCCGTTGAGGTGGTTGGACAGGGCCCATGTTTACGACCGCTTCGAAAGGTCCAACATGGCCGTTATAGCCAGTGTAGTTAGGGTCAAACACATCGTCGTATTCTTCAATGATGGCGCGGAATGATGCACGTTCATCCGATGATAGTTTCATGTCCGGATCGATTTGGACAGAGGCAGAGTGCTTGCTATGTGTAGAACTGCGAGGTTGTAGGTCTATGGCCTTATTGATTACGTCAGAACGTAAGGGAGTGTTTGTTGGAACGTCCGGAATTTGGCAAAAGTGTTTGTTTCGTTTAAGCAAGCGAGTGGTGTTTGTCAGGTTGGATATGCGTACCACGCCATCTACGCTGGTAACGAGCGACGGTTGTGGCCACAGGTCACTGTCTCGTGTGAACTTGTTGCCTGTAGTGTCAAGGCGTGGCTCCAAAGCGAATGTGGAGTCCGTAGTAAACAAGTCAGTGGGGAGGTGTACTTCCACGAACTCGCCAGGCCAAATCGTGGTACTGGTGGATGGCGCTCGCAACACGTGGGTGCGTCGGACTGCATGTCGGTTGAGAGATTCATCGGTTGTACCATACGTGTAAGTCGTGCCATCAGACAGCGCGATGATTCTCTTAGCTTGACGTATGGTCACGTCGTTGACTTCCATAAATGGAGTGCCAGCTACAACTTCGACATCCAAGTTCTTCACAACTAACCCACAAAACGAGAAGGTGTGGTTTTTGCGCGTTAGACGCACTGTAGTCTCGCCAATTATGGCCAGCGGAGATATCCCATCAGCTTGATGAGCCGATTGAGAAGAGCTCCAGATCTCACAACTGAGTCTCAGAGCAGTGGAATGTCGGATTATGTTGCTTGTTGCACCGCTGTCAATGGTGACTCGGACCGTGTGATGGCCACAAAACGTGTCCAGATAAGGCGACTGACGTATGTTGATCCGTTGTGCCCTAGCGAGGCCTAACGTAGGCTAGTCAACGATTTCGGGTTGATGGAGCTCATGGCTGTACTCATACTCGTCGTCCTCTTCGTGTACGTCTGTGACTTGACGGATCTTAGCCATGTAGCGACGATCTTGTTCGGGAAGATATGGGCATTCGCTCAAGAAATGCTGCACGTTGCTGCGGCCAGCTTGTTTGCAGAGTGGACATGCTTTTGTACTTGTAGACCGCCTTGGGGCAGAAAATGGAGATGGTTGACGCACTGAGAACGACTGTCTCTGCCCAAACGTGTTCTGTTGATAGTGGGCCGTAGCTGTACGCATGATCTTTGCATCATCGGCGGAAGTGAGTTCATCAAGTAGTGAGTCTAGGGCCTTGGAAATTTCAGGCTTAATCGACGCCAGTGGTCTAGCTCTCAGTTCAGTGCCGTATCGTTGCTTGACGAGCTTTGGGAGTGCCACGTTAATTAATCTCAACCATGTGAGCACAGCCATGTTTTCGAGAGAAGGTGTCATTTCTTCGTCGACATTTATAGCGTCACCATGGTGACGAATAACACTCCATCGCTGGAGCATGTTGTCTTCAACGAAGGCCACTCAGCGATGATAAAGATCTTCAGGACGTTCGTCAGCCTGGAGCTGAATGTCGAAAATCGAAAGAAAATGGGCGCCCGTAGACTGAAATCCGTAGGGTAGACGAATAGTTTGCCAGATGCAAGATAAACTAATTGAATTCTTGACGATCGTGATGCGCGATATAACTGGGCAGTAATTGGCTAACTGGCCTAGCATCAGCTCTAGCATGTACACTTGCTGGAGAGCCGTACGACCGCCTAACGCAATGACGTCATCGTCAGTGAACCCTCTGTTTGGTTGAGAGGCAAACTTCTTCCCCCACTTGGCGTCAGTGGTAATAAATTGCGTGAAGTTGGTGTCGAGCGATAAAGTATAAATAAGGTTTTGACGCTAGTTCTCAAACGAGTTTACGGTTTCTATTTTCGTGAGACACCACTGTTTCGGTGCACGTTGCGTGTTGGCCATGTTAACGTTAGGCTACTACGATTTTACTAGTGCGACAAAGACAAAGCCGTCGTTCAAGGCTAACTGCTTGCGCCGATTAGTAGGCTAGAAAGTCAATGCGATTCAATTTACTATTGTACACAGTTCGGTGTGTGAGTACGTTATGAACACTGCCACCACGCCACTAGGGTGAAAGATATCGCATATCCAGTCTTACAAACAGACACTAGTATGATCGTGTAACATGAACATTTAATGTAGAACAACACGATAACACAACCAACCGCAATCAAACCCGGAGAGCGCAAGCGTCCTTGATCCGGGGAACCGGGGTCACCAACAAACAACCATATACGTAAATCATAGTTGATCGTCTATTGGCGCTATGATCACGTGGTATGGACGATATTATAAGTAAATAACACTTTCATATGTGAATACACAAATCACGACGTCAACATTTATGCGTTTCTGTTCAAACATGTTTTTTTATTACAGGTATTATCGGAAATACATGTTGAAAATGCCCTGTTCTTACAGCGTAAGGCTGCTCAATAATAGTAGGCCTACTTGTGCTTTTAGCTTTTTAAGGATTCATGAGAACTACGCCTATGCCCGAGGTGACGTTGAATTGTTTACCGTACCAACGTATAACGCCATGTCTGTCATTTGTCAACTCTGTTTCTAAAGTTATTCACGATATTAGCAGTTCTTCCATTAATGCATTGTCATCTGATCAACGAAGGTTTTCGTATATTTGATTAACACCCTCCGTTTACTAAAACATGTCTTCATGTCATCGTTATGACGAGGTAATGTCATTGCTATTATTATAACAATAGGTGTTTTTGATGAAGTCACTCTATGGGGCATCATCTTCTCCCAAGCAGTCGAACTTCAACAAGAAGTTGAAGTCGGTGTCACATTGCTTCATCACTTTAGCGAAGGCGGCATTTCTGTTTCCAGCTGTGCCGTGCAAACCTAATCCGTAGATTTGGTCAGTAGAATGGAGGCGCCTATCATAGCGGATGTTAACCTTGATGCTGGAGTTGGTGTGAGACACATGCTCCGTCATTCCATAGTTCCCATCTCCCAACAGTTCAATATATCTGAAACAGTAATGGGTCAGAGAGAAAGAGGGACAGGCAGGCAGGCAAGCAGGTATGCAGGCGGGCAGGCGGGCAGGCGGGCAGGCGGGCAGGCGGGTAGGCAGTGTATGTGTGTGTGTGCGTGTGCGTGTGCGTGTTTATGTTTATTTGTGCGTGTGTGTGTGGAGGGGGGTATGCTTGCATGCGCGTGCGTGCGTGTGTTTGCGTGTTGACGTTTTAACCCAAATAAATAATGTTTATTAGTGTGTGCGTGATCAGACACATTGCCGTAGTTACTAGGAATTTTTAAAGAAAGGAGAAATATTTTATCAATCACAGAGCTGTGGACGTATTAAAATAAAATAACACTTCATTATATCTTACCCGATACGACATTGTGAACGCTTTTCATATGCAATCTGTATATCAACCTCGGTGTAGTTTGTATCGAATGTCGGACACCGCGCCAAAACACACGCTCGGTGGGAGGCAAACGGCGTCACGTAGAAGTTATGAACGACGGGCGCCGTGAACGTGCCATACGGTACACCATCTTTGTCTCTGCTGATGCCAACGATGTTCATCTCGGACGGTTCGTTCGTCTGGAATAACAAATAACACATTGTTGTATCTTGTGCTGAATTATGCCTTATTATCTAATAAAAATAAAATGATATATAACTAACATACCGAATATAGAGTCTGGCTGGCTGGCTAGCAGACATGTATGCAATTTATATATGTGTGTGTGTGTGTGTGTGTGTGTGTGTGTGTGTGTGTGTGTGTGTGTGTGTGCGTGTGTGTGTGCGCGCGCGCGCGCGTTTCTACAGGCATGCGTACGTGTTTAAATTAGACAAACATTGGCTCTTGTATGTATTATTAATTGTACTTACGTTTAATTTCACAAGGAATGCGCACGCCTGCCATTTTGCCGGTGGGTCCGGGAACCATCGATTGCCGGCGTTCAGAGAGCCATATAGATACGGCCGTGTCGGCAGCACGCTTAACATGAAGAATGCCGAGGAGTTGGATGCACGGCAGGAATCGGTCCTACTTTCAGATCTGAACACGGGGCCATTTACACTGTCCACTTCATTGGCAGGTGGAGTTGCGGTGAATTCGAAGCCGTTGACTCTGTTGGTGAAAGGGAAACCATCAGGGACAGAGTGGGTAGAGTGAACGATTATCCCACCACGGGAGAACAATTTGACAATGTGTTTTAGTCCACAGGCGACAAGGAGACACGCCCTGCCGTTTTGATCACTGATCGCAGACGTCGAGCCGATGAATCGTCCGTTCTCGATGGTGTAGGCAATCACTCGCTCCCCCGACATCGGCACTGAGAAGTCGCCGCCATAATACACGTACACAACCACGTAGCATACAGGTGTCGGACTATAAATGTCAATGTTTATGAATGGACGTCTACGTGGTATTTCAGTCTCCCCATTTAACGTATTGCTGATAATGGTTTGTCTTCGACGTCGTCGGAGACATCCTGAGTAGGTTAATTCTCCCGACTTTTGCCACTGGCCACTTGCGCTGTCGATGCTTCAAAGAAAGACAGATTCTCCAACTTCGATTCCCAAAGCTTCTGCATCAAACTTCAGTGTCACCTTGCCACTCAGATAGACTTCGTTGCCGCTCATGTCTTCTGCCATCAAAGTGACGACGCCAAACGTCTTGAGAAGCCGAGTCTCGCCCTCCGAGTCCTGCAAGGTGAATTGTCCGGGAGCCGAGTCGAGACCGTCAGATTGACGTGGGTCGGAGAATGATAAGAAGACGTTCACATTGCCAGACACTGGGTCGCCGTTCTTGTCCTGAAAAGAGTCGTACGGAATTGTGACAGATACGGCGGACGACATCCCGGGAGTGACTACGTTTAGTTCTGCGCCAGTTGCAACATCGATGACATCTGGGTTCGGGTTGACCACGAGAGAAACTTCGACATATATTTGACTGACCCCCTCGCTGACATCCAGGGTCACCAGTTGGGGCATAAAGGCACTTGACTTGACCTGGAACACAACGTGCCAAGCTTGAGGCGTTGCCTCGAAGAGGAACTGACTGTTCGTAACATTGTACGTAACATCGTCATACAACACGCGGACGTTAGTGACATCTGCTCCTCCGCTACTTGCTCTTCCGCTCACTTATCACGTTCTTGTTATTGATACATTTCGCGCATCCACAAGACACGACCTGGCTGACCTCGTAGCTGAAGCCGTCACATTCGACTTGCAATTGTCGCGTGCCACTGGGAATGCAGCACAAACTGCCTGAGTCCGAGGACGTTCGCATTACGCACGGCACGTTGTTACATCGACCGACGTTGACTGACCTGACCTTGTCGCCATCTAACGTGACCTTGCAAGTTGGCGGAAGTGCAATGGTAAGATCCAGTGGACTTTGATCACACGAGTCCGTGGCGCTGGAGTCTGTTAAATGAAATAATGAACAGTGTAAGATGTTATGGGGAAACATTTAAAATATAGTATCGTGCCCAAAATACAACCGTACAATAATTTTACGAGTAGATGTTGAGTTGCGTAGGGGAGACCGGGGCTAGGCGTATACAGGGGCAAGTTGCTACGGAGGCGGTTTACGAAAACATAGCACACACGGGGAGTCACCACCGACAGTACTTGGTTGGTTGGTTGGTTTGTTAATCTGAATTACTCTGTTTTTTTCCTGACATATTTTATGAAATAACTTTGTTTATATATTATATATTTGCAAATGTTAGGGTGAAACAATGGGTTCCCATATGTCACAAAATAGCATCAAGCGTTGTATGTACTCCATAACAAAATAACAATTCATACATTTATAATATGCACCACGTAAACGCAACATCATGTCCACATACAAAACGGAAACGATGCACAAAAAAAACATTTAGACAAAATGGTCTATCTTAGTTTTTATTTGACGCATGGCGTTCGTTAAATGGATCATGGCTTACCTTTGACGACAAGCGTGGCTAGACGGGAGAAGACCTTGCCGCCGAGAGAGACGGCTCTACACGCGTACTGGCCTTCGTCAACGGCCTTCACACTTACTATCTCATAGACGGAGCCACTGTTTCCCGAGCCATCGACTGTGTTAGTGTGTATGATGTGCCCGTCTTTAAACTGGTGACAAATGACACACACGACGTCAACAAAAACAACATATTTATGTGTCAGGGTAATGCTACTAATGAAATGTTTCAACTAAAGATAAGCCTAACCGAGAAAACAGACATACATGTATGCCTGTATAAGTATGTAATAACATACTTTGCAAACAGAAACAGTTGCTTCATTGTCTGGGAGGGAGCAAAGGTGGTAGAAAGAGGGAGCAACAGAAACGCAAGATGAATGAAAGACGTCGTACGGATCACAAAGACGACTTCAATCATGAATCGATGCGAGGATGCCGACTTAGCAATGTATGGGACGGCGTACTTGCCAATCCAACTGGTGAGAAGAAGAATATCTCGTCGTCCAAGAATTCCCGATGAAGGAGTCCGATGAATTTTGAGAGTAAGCAATCTCAATAGTTGTGTTTTGAAGAAATCGATATGCAATCATGTATAGTATTATTTCAATATTTCACTGTCTTCAAAAGTAACTGATCCGTTGGATACCTAAGACAATGTCAACATCCGACCTACCAGTCGTACTGTGTAACTTCCGGTTCAGAAGTTGCACGACAACTGAAGCGAGCCTTGCCACCGACAAACCCGGCCGTACTCGCTGGTTCCACTGAGAACGTCGGTTTCTCTACAAATGAATGTAACATTCTAACATTCCGTGACTATTTTATACGATTGTCTACTGCGTTTCTCTTTCTTGACTGTGACCTATATAATCTCGGCCACTCCCTGCTGTCAGCATTGACGACGTACTCACCTAGTTTGAAAATGACCAACATACAATGTTGTCAGCACTGACGACGTACTCACCTAGTTTGAAAATGACCACACAGGAATTACTGTCAGTACTGACGACGTACTCACCTAGTTTGAAAATGATCACACACGCACTACTGTCAGTACTGACGACGTACTCACCTAGTTTAGAAATAATCACACAGGCACTGCTGTCAACACTGACGACGTACTCACCTAGTTTGAAAATGACCAACAGGCAATGTTGTCAGCACTGACGACGTACTCACCTAGTTTGAAAATGACCACACACGCACTACTGTCAGTACTGACGACAGACTCACCTGGTCTGTACATGAGAACACGGACACTGCTGTTAGCACTGACGACGTACTTACCTAGTTTGAATAGGACCACACTAACACTGCTGTCAGCACTGACGACGTACTCACCAAGTTTGAATAGGACCACACTAACAATGCTGTCAGCACTGAAGACGTACTTACCTAGTTTGAATAGGATCACACTGACACTGCTGTCAGCACTGACTATATACTCACCTAGTGTGTACTTGACCACAATAATATTGCTGTCAGCATTGACAGCGTACTCACCTAGCAATGCTGTCAGCACTGACGACGTACTCGCCTAGCTTGAAAATGACCACACAGGCACTGCTGTCAGTACTGACGGCGTACTCACCTAGTTTGTACCTGACCACACTGACAATGCTGTCAACACTGAAGACGTACTTACCTAGTTTGAAAATGACCAACAGGCAATGTTGTCAGCACTGACGACATACTCACCTAGTTTGAAAATGACCACACACGCACTACTGTCAGTACTGACGACGTACTCACCTGGTCTGTACATGAGAACACGGACACTGCTGTCAGCACTGACGACGTACTTACCTAGTTTGAATAGGAACACACTAACACTGCTGTCAGCACTGAAGACGTACTTACCTAGTTTGAATAGGACCACACTGGCACTGCTGTCAGCACTGACTATATACTCAGCTAGTGTGTACATGACTACAATAATATTGCTGTCAGCATTGACAGCGTACTCACCTAGCAATGCTGTCAGCACTGACGACGTACTCACCTAGCTTGAAAATGACCACACAGGCACTGCTGTCAGTACAGACGACGTACTCACCTAGTTTGTACCTGACCACACTGACAATGCTGTCAACACTGAAGACGTACTTACCTAGTTTGAATAGGACCACACTGACACTGCTGTCAACACTGACTATGTACTCACCTAGTGTGTACATGACCACTCTAATATTGCTGTCAGCAGTGACAGCGTACTCACCTAGTTTGTACATGACCACACTGACACTGCTATCAGCATTGACGACGTACTCACCTAGTTTGTACATGATCACACTGACACTGCTGTCAGCACTGACCATGTACTCTTGTGACGCGCTCTCGTAGCCGTCTTTTCTTGCGGTCAGCCTAAGTCCAGAGACGCAGACGCTGGACAACGTGAACCCTCCGTCCCGGTCGCTCACAGCCGCCGCTGACCACTCTCTCCCAACAGTGTAAATGTTGACACCTGCCAGTGCCAGCGACGTCTGTCTGTCTGTCACTTTACCTCGGAAGATGTCACCGCTGCACTGGCACACAGAACAGTCTGGGTCGAGAACGCCACCTGTCGGGCACGTCCGGGAACAATCTGCAATTGCAAAAAGTTACGTGAGGAGTTTGTTGCACACTCAGATGTGATATTCCGCGCATATTTTCTAGTGATTGAAATATCAAATAATGACCTGTCATATGGCATGTCTAAAAAAGTCATGAATATTATTATTACCCCGGCGCACTCTGAATACGACGACAACGACGACAATAGTGACACTTTGGGACATACCTGGACACATCCATTCGTCACACGGCCGGTTTTCACTGGACACCCCGACACATTCTGAGCCGCCATTTTGTGGCGCCGGATCATCGCACTGTCTCACGCGTCGCTGCGTTCCACCGTCACACGTGGCTGAGCAGGAGGACCACGGGTCCCATTCGGACCACTGACCGTCGATCACAAGACCACCAGGAGCGTCTTCTAAATACCAAATATAAACAATGTGCGTCATTTATTTACGTTCTTTGTCTTTCTTACTATTTTTCTTTTGTGTTTATTGCCACGATAAAGAGTAGGAAAGTTACATCGTATATGTTGGTTCGGACGACTTCTCAAGTAGAGCAATCAATTAGCGTTTAGTTTTACTTGAAAATTACGTTATATGTGTATAATACTTTTAATTAACTATTCTGGCTATTCTGTGAAGTTACTTGTAATACATATATATATATATATATATATATATATATATATATATATATATATATATATATATATATATATATATATATATATATATATATATATATATATATATATATATATATATATATAGTACTGTATCGTTTCTGTTGTGTGTTATTAAAACAATTGTTTATTACTTATGTAGCTAATATAGATCCAGAAGTAAAGACGTGGCGACAGAGCTGGTTAGTTGACAAACAAAGCATGGACATAGAAGACCACCCCTAACGTATTCAAAACAATTCGTATCTGAATTCACGATACCGGTTCCTCGAAAAGGCTATGCAGGACAGACATCAATGGAGACGTATGGTGAACAACTATCACGGGACACGTCCACCGGACGACTAGACGATGAAGAGATAATAAACATAGATTTGTTATTCACATTGTATTTGAGTTTTGATAGTACGTACTCTGGCAAGAACACGTGGGTGATGTCCAATCACACGCCTTGATGTTGTCATTCCACACAATTTTAGCCGGACATGGTCGGTTATCGTATGTCATGCCGTTACTACATGTCACGTACACGTCACATGCGTCGCATGACTGGTAGTTGCCGTTCGCTTGGTTTGTGCAAGACCTCACGCAGTTTGTGCCGGTGCTAGTACATTTACTTTGCACTGTAACATTACAAACAAATATAGCAACAATAATGATCATGTCAGAATGTAATCAAGACAACACTATGCGACCACCGGATGACGTGATCATGTTATATGTTTACATTTGATGACTATAATCATAGTTCAATCTGTTAACTATTCCTCCCACTACGTGATGATAATTGTATATGTTTGCACTTGATGACTATCTTGTTTACTTTTTTAATAAGAAATATTTTTATGCAATAACCAATACAAGTCCGATGTAGTAGAGATTGAAAAGGGCCAAATAACTGACGGCAGTCTAAATTCTTATCAAAATCAACCCGTTACCTAAGGTTATCACAGCCAGTAGCACTGTCACAGTCAGAAGAACGAATCGCAAACACATCACTGCCGCCATTTTGTCTCAGACTCGCGACCACTGAACGATTTCAGCCGAGCGAGTGCTGCCTGTCCAATGCCGTCGCGTCACTGCCTTATATACGCCGCAGCGACACGCACCAGTAGACACGTGAGTTGGTTTACGACAAACATCGGTGACGTCAATCAAAGGTGCGTCAAGGCTTAAGGTTGTATCGCCTTTGCTTCTTATGGCATCCATCTTTCTGCTGGACAAAATGATGAGCCGATGATAAGCTGTGGTCTAATTAAGACCCACCCAGCAAGGACAGCAATTTAAGATTTGCCACATTTAACTTAACTGAGGAACGTCTACTGCAGTAAATCAACTGATGTTACTGTATCCAATAAAGCAACATCGTAGCCGCTTTGTATTAATTGCTTTTTGACGGGTTGTCGGTGTTCATGCTGATTAACGTGTCTCGTTAATGTTTCGGGCCCGAACAAACTATTTCCAATGTGTGTGGCCTAAGTGCTTGTACCCAGTATCGGTGACGCGGTATGCATAAAACTGCAATTTGCAATTTACTTTCTCGTTGATAGTGGTGAAGAAAGTATTTAATTCAGGAGACATGTCATTATATATATATATATATATATATATATATATATATATATATATATATATATATATATATATATATATATATATATATATATATATATATATATACAGCAAGAGATACCATTTCTTGTAATTACGACATTAATCGAAGCATATAAACATGTTTACAGGGATAGTGTGAGAGCGGCAAGATTGATGACGATCAACAACAGACATTATAAAGCGCGAACAACTCCACAGTCGCCAACCCGCTCAGTAACAAACTGTAGTTACTACGTTACGGAAGTTTCGCTCATGAGTTCACAGACTTTCCGGTAATACAGATAATTTTATTTTAAGTAGCAACGGTCGGCTCGTAGTGTTGTATCGTCCAGTCTGTGGCGTCTTTTACTTGAATATGTCAGTGCAGTTGGTGAATTGTCGGCGATACATTTAGTAATGTCCATCGTCCACGTTTTTTGTCAGTCCGACCCCAACCTTTTTGACAAGGTCGGCACACTCGGTAGACAGCAAACTGCTGCACTCTCGCTACACCAATGGTTCGTCTGCGATTTGCAATTTTTCATTTGCCATCTGGACCGTGTTATTTTGGATGGCAATCTTCTTTAAACTATACAGTTCTTATTACTATATCCAAACATTTGTAATACGTGCAGAAACTTTTGCCTGTCTCAACAAAATGGCTTTGTCAATACGGTGACGTCATCGTCGACGTGCGTAAGCTCATCGTTCCCCTCGGTACATCGCTGCCTCTGTCTGTCGTATCCATATCACTTTTCTACGCGTCTTCTCCTTATGCATCAATTAAGCCACATTACCTGACTAAACGTGAACATCTCCTTTTTCATATGCAATGACGAAAATAACATGCTAATATTAAAAGAACACAAGTTTATAAGTAATTCTACAATGCGTTGTTAAAATATCATTAAAAGTACTGAATCATAAAAAAGGCTTGCATTGTTGAATTAACATAGAATTAGTAACGCAATGTTGAGAACAACAAATGCAAGTGAACCATGTACGTTTGTCCCGGGTGTAATGGTAGCAGTAGTGGTGGTGGTGGTGGTGATGGTGGTGGTGGTGGTGGTGGTGATGGTGGTGGTTATGGAGGTAGTGGTGGAGATGGTGGTGGTGGTGGTGGTGGTGGAGGTGGTGGTGGTGGTTATGGAGGTAGTGGTGGTGGTGGTGGTGGAGATGGTGGTGGAGGTGGTGGTGGAGGTGGTGGTGGTGGTTATGGAGGTAGTAGTGGTGGTGGTGGTGGAGATGGTGGTGGTGGTGGAGGTGGTGGTGGTGGTGGTGGTGGAGATGGTGGTGGTGGTGGTGGTGGTGGTGGAGGTGGTGGTGGTGGTGGTGGTGATGGTGGTGGTGGTGGTTGTGGTGGTGGCGGCGGCGGCAGTAACAATAATAATAAGAAGAAGAAAAACCTTTTATCTATAAAGCGCTGTATATATCCGAATAAAAAATATGTTCACAGAAACCTCATATTCCGGACATCATTTCACGGGAACAGAATTTCCAAATGCTAATATAATTGTATGATTTGTTTATCTGGAAAACTTGTTCATATATATATATATATATATATATATATATATATATATATATATATATATATATATATATATATATATATCCGAATAAAAAATATGTTCACAGCGTTTGGTTGTCCGATTTGGTGAACCAGATGACGACGACGCGATGGATGAACGATGACGACAATGTGTTTGTGTGTGTGTGTGCGTGTGTGTGTGTGTGTGTGTGTGTGGGTGTGTGTGTGTGTGTATGCGTGCATGCGTATGTGTGTGTGTGTGTGTGTGTGTGTGTGTGTGTGTGTGTGTGTGTGTGTGTGTGTGTGTGTGTGTGTGTGTGTGTGTGTGTGTGTGTGTGTGTGTGTGGGGAGGGGGGGTTCGTGTTCGTGTTTTTGTCTGTTTGTCTGTGCGTGCGTGCGGACGTGCGTGTGTGTGTATGTGTGTGGGTGTTCGTGTTTGTTTGTCTGTGTGCGTGCGTGCGTGTGTGCGTGAGTGCGTATTCATGTCCAAAAGTACATTGTACATTCTTTCTTCATCAGAATCAACGAGAAAGTTACAAATTGCAGTGTCGTGCCTACTATACCACTGATTCTTGGTACAAGCACTTACGCCCTACACATTGCTTTGAAAATAGTTTGTCCAGGTTACCCTGATCCGAAGTTTTAACGAGGCACATTGATCAGCTTGAAAACCGACAACATGCAAGTCAAAGTCAACTACTGAATACGAGTGATTAAGCGGCTACGGTTTTGCGTTGCTGGAGACAATAACGTGAGTTGATTAATGGGGTAGACCTTCTTCAATAAGGTTAAATGTGGCACACTGGAAAAACCAGAAACTCGCATACGTGGAGGTTAACTTTAGTAATGTTTTTACAACTTTCCTACAATCCACTCACGTCGACAACCTTTCAAATTAACAAAATATCGATTAAACCACATTACCTGACTGACCAAACGTGAACATATCCGCTTCCACATGCAATGACTGAAATAACGTTAAGACTAAAAGAACACAAGTTTATGAATATTTCTACAATACATTGTGAAAATATCATTAAAATACTAAAATTAATTACGTTGATCATTAAAAACAAGGATTGCATTGTTATCTGCGTAACTGAATTAACAGTTTATAGCGCAATGTTGATAACAACAAATGCAAGTGAACCAAGTACGTTTGTCCCGGATATAGTAGTAGTAGTAGAAGTAGTAGTAGTAGTAGTAGTAGTAGTAGTAGTAGTAGTAGTAGTAGTAGTAGTAGTAGTAGTAGTGGTGGTGATGGTGGTGGTGGTGGTGATAGTAGTAGTAGTAGTAGTAGTAGTAGTAGTAGTAGTAGTAGTAGTAGTAGTAGTAGTAGTAGTAGTAGTAGTAGTGGTGGTAGTAGTAGTGGTGGTAATAGTGGTAGTAGTAGTAGTAGTAGTAGTAGTAGTAGTAGTAGTGGTAGTAGTAGTAGTGGTAATAGTGGTAGTAGTAGTAGTAGTAGTAGTAGTAGTAGTAGTAGTAGTAGTAGTAGTAGTAGTAGTGGTGGTGGTGATGGTGGTGGTGGTGGTGATAGTAGTAGTAGTAGTAGTAGTAGTAGTAGTAGTAGTAGTAGTGGTGGTAGTAGTAGTAGTGGTAATAGTGGTAGTAGTAGTAGTAGTAGTAGTAGTAGTAGTAGTAGTGGTGGTAGTAGTAGTGGTGGTAATAATGGTAGTAGTAGTAGTAGTAGTAGTAGTAGTAGTAGTAGTGGTAGTAGTAGTAGTGGTAATAGTGGTAGTAGTAGTAGTAGTAGTAGTAGTAGTAGTAGTAGTAGTAGTAGTGGTAATAGTGGTAGTAGTAGTAGTAGTAGTAGTAGTAGTAGTAGTGATGGTAGTAGTAGTAGTGGTAATAGTGGTAGTAGTAGTAGTAGTAGTAGTAGTAGTAGTAGTAGTAGTGATGGTAGTAGTAGTAGTGGTAATAGTGGTAGTAGTAGTAGTAGTAGTAGTAGTAGTAGTAGTAGTAGTAGTAGTAGTAGTAGTAGTAGTAGTAGTAGTAGTAGTAGTAGTAGGTAATATGTCTCCGAGAGTTGCCGCTGGTAGTCCCGCTTAATCGATCCCCGGCTGGGTGATCTCACCGTTCGGCTTGGTGAACTCGCCGCCCAACTTGGTGATACCGCCGCCCAACTGGGTGAACTCGCCGCCCGGCTTAGTGAACCCTCCGCCCAACTTTGTGAAACTGATGCCCGACTTGGCGAACCCATCACCGGCTGGGTGACCCCGCCGCTCGACTTGGTAAACCATCCGCCCTGCTTGGTGAACTTGCCGGCCTACTTGGTGAATTCGCTGTCCGGTTTCGTGAACCCGCCGCCTGACCTGATGAAGTCGCCGCCCGACTTGGTGAACTCGCCGGTTGGTTTAATTAATTTCGGTGACATAGCCTGTTTTACGTGTATACGTAATTTTCCATATCCTATATGTGTTTTAGAAAACGAAAATAAGTTTGTAATAGTTTTACATAACATATTGCGAACTGCAGATAATCTAAACGCTAAATATCAACTCAGTTTTGTTTTACTGTGTGACGTGTGTCAATATAATCGATATTTAAAGTTGGTTCGAATGCTTATTTGGTGAGTTATAGCGGGAAATAAAATATCATTGGTTATCCAGATTCCGGGTCTTCATGTCACAACTATCACCAGGTAATGTAATTACTGTTAGTACAACTATATGTGTTTTAAAAAAGCCACAACTCAAAGGTTACATTTCTTCTGAAAAGGTCGAACTTCACCAGGAAGTTAAAGGTGTTATCACTTCGCCTCATCACTTTTCCAAAGGCGGCATCTTTGTTTCTAACGGCGCAGAAAAACCCTTATCCGGTGTTTCCGCCAGAACACGCTTAGCATACCGGACGTTAAGCTTGACGCTGGAGTTAGTGTTAGACACGAATTCCGTCGATCCTACGTCGCTCTCTCACAACAGTGGCGCCTCAAACACACAACCACTCGGGTGAGAGAGGGGAGCGAGAGACGAAAGTGAAAGATATAGAGGAGAGAGAGACAGACAGACAGAAAGACAGACAGACAGACAGACACATATCAAAGAACAGAAGCGTCTGTATGCGTGCGCACTAGTGCCCTACGCGGGCCTATAATTTGAGCCCAAGCCTGGCCGGGCCCGGGACAGGCCCGCAGCAATTGTTCAAGCCCGGCCTTGCCCGGCCCAGGCCCGCAAACTAGAATGTAGGATCAAGCCCGGCCCAGGCCCGACCCAGTCCGTGAATATTTGGCCCAGTCCCGGTCCGGCTCGCAAGTTTCAGGCCCATACCCGGCCCATACCCGCGGGCCAAAGACGGGTAAGCCCGCGGCCCGCTATGTTTAGAGAAGATAAAACTATAATCTTATAAGAAATACGAAACACAAATAAACTGTAAAACATACTTATTGTTTTATTAAATAAAAAAATAATATATGAACATGTTTACTACTGAAATACTAATATCAGTTGTTGTTTAGTAGTGTCTAGCTAGTAGCTTGTACTAGCTACTACTATATGTCACCCACTGGCACTGACACCCAGTGGCATTTCCAACAGGAATGCAGTCACTAGCCTGAGACAGATCAGGTTGAGACATGTGTGAATTAGTACAAGTGTGAACGAATCAGTACTGGGAAAATTGTAGATACTAAATAGTAGTCACTAGTTCACACAACTGAAAAATACCAATTACCAACTGGGGTGGGTACTGGCTACTGGCACTACTGGGCAATAGGCAGTGGCCAGTGGGCTGGTCATTCAGGCGGGCAATGTTTGGAGGCAAGACCTAGACAATAGAATGTCCACTGGTTTGGTCAAAGGGTGATAAGTTGATGGTTAATCATGGCTTGATTGTCTCTGCAAATATGTCTAAAGTAAATATTTGGGACTGGCTGCTTCCAACCAGGTGAATTTAAGTGGCCTGGGGTCATTAGATCTATGCAAAAGGGTACATTCTTGCCAAAAATATGCGATTTACAAAGTCTAGACATCACGGATTAAGGGATATGAAGTAAAGTTTGAGCTGAAGAAGAATGATGGGAAACATGCATTAACTGTGATGAACCCAGTGAAACGATAGGTGCATAATTAATTATAATTATTGTAGACAGAAAGCTTTGAACTGCAATAGTTCGTATACAACTGACCTTTAAAAAAAAGAAAGTGACACACAATTAGATCTTAACCAATACGGCATTGTGAACGCTTTTCGTATGCAATCTGTATATCAACCTCGGTGTAGTTTGTATCGAATGTCGGACACCGCGCCAAAACACACGCTCGGTTGGAGGCAAACTTTTGGCTACACCAATAATTTACGCAGTACTGTATCAGTACAGTTGTGTATTTTTAACACAATTGTTCGTTACTTGTGTAGCTACTATAGATCCAGAAGTAAAGACGTGGCGAGAGAGCTGGTTAGTTAGCAACCAAAGCATGGCCATAGAAGACCAGGAATACCACGCCAATGGAGATGTATGGTGAACAATTTTCATGGGACGACTTGATGATGAAGAGATAATTAACATAGATTTGTTATCCACATTATTCATTGTATTTGAGTATTGCTGGTACGTACTGAGACAGGATATTCAAATCCTGGAAGAACATCACCTGACGCAAACCCATCGTGCTCCCACTCGAGAGGGAAAATCCTAGATCTTCTTTGTACCAATAAGCCTTCTCTAACTAAACAATCAGATTCATTGGCGCGATACACTGTTGGGGTTTGTCAATTAATTTGCAAAAACAGAGAGAAACAGAAGGCACACGTGGGTGATGTCCAGTCACACGCCTTGATATTGTCATTCCACACAATTTTAGCCAGACATGGTCAGTTGTCGTATGTCATGCCGTTAATACACGTCACGCACACGTCACATCTGTCGCATGGTAATCGACGTTCGCGTGGTTAGCGCAAGACCTGACGCAGATTGTGCCAGTGATGGCACATTTACTTTGAACTGTAACATATAAATATACATAGCAACAATAACAGTAGCGTCATAATGTAATTAAGACAACACCGTGTGACCATCTGAAGAGATTATAATATTATATGTTTGCATTTGGCTTAACTACCATGTTAACAAGTCTTTTAACAAGAAATCATTTAAGGCAATCTAAATTCAAATACAAATCAACACGTTACCTGATTTAAGCAAACGTCGCTCAAAGTGCGTCGTGGCTCAAGGTTGTATCGCTTTTGCTTTATAACATCCAAACCGCAAGAAGTTATCCTTTATTCCTGCTGCCATCAGTCTTCTCAACAATGTGAAATGAATGTAGTGTGTGTGTGTGTGTGTGTGTGTGTGTGTGTGTGTGTGTGTGTGTGTGTGTGTGTGTGTGTGTGTGTGTGTGTGTGTGTGTGTGTGTGTGTGTGTTTGTGTGTGTGTGTGTGTGTGTGTGTGTGTGTGTGTGTGTGTGTGTGTGTGTGTGTGTGTGTGTGTGTGTGTGTGTGTGTGTGTGTGTGTGTGTGTGTGTGTGTGTGTGTGTGTGTGTGTGTGTGTGTGTGTGTGTGTGTGTGTGTGTGTGTGTGTGTGTGTGTGTGTGTGTTCTAGATATATTTAGTGGTTACAATGTGAAATGCACTCCATGTGTTCATTATTGTTCTTGTGACTACGATGACGTGAGCCAGTAATACGCTGTTACCCATGTTATATTTTACATTTTAATATTTTATATGCTGTGCCCGTCCACACGACGATGTAATTGCCCTGAATGGGATGAATACAGTTATATCGTATTGTAGTGTATCTTTCTGGACAAAATGATGGACATATACCAATCTATGGTCGCGGTATAGCAATCTTGCATTTTATTTGCCTCTGAACATATTTTTATTCCGATATATACGGCGCTTTATTACTACTAATGCCGCCGCCGCCGCCGACACCATCATCACTACCACTACTATTACCACAACTACTACCACTACTACTACTACTACTACTAGTAGTAGTAGTAATAGTAATATTAGTGGTAGTAGTGGTAGTAGTGGTAGTAGTAGTAGTAGTAGTAGTAGTAGTAGTAGTAGTAGTAGTAGTAGTAATAGTAGTCGTATTAATAGTCTACTAATACGACTACTACTACTACTACTGCTACTACTACTACTAAAACAACAACAACAACTACTACTACTACTAGTACTACTACTACTACTACTACTACTACTACTACTAGTAGTACTACTATACCCGGGACAAATGTACTTGGTTCACTTGCATTTGTTGTTCTCAACATTGTGTTACAAATTGTATGTTAATTCAGTTACGCAGAAAACAATGCAAGCCTTGTTTTTAAACGATAAACGTAATTTAGTATTTTTAATGATATTTTCACAACGCATTGTAGAATTATTTATCAACTTGTGTTCTTTTTAGTCTTAACACGTTATTTCAGTCATTATATATGGAAACGGAGATGTTCACGTTTGGTCAGTCAGGTAATGTGGTTTAATCTATATATTGTTAATTTGAGAGCTTGTCGACGTGAGTGGACTGTAGGAGAGTCGTAAAAGATTACTGAAGTTAACCTCCACGTATGTGGGTTTCTGGTTTTTCCAGTGTGCCACATTTAACCTTATTGAAGAAGGTCTACCCCATTAATCAACTCACGTTATTGCCTCCAGCAACGCAACACCGTAGCCGCTTAATCACTCGTATTCAATAGTTGACTGCAACTTGCATGTTGTCGGTTTTCAAGCTGATAAATGTGTCTCGTTAAAGCTTCAGGTCAGGTTGACCTGAACAAACTATTTCCAAAGCATTGTGTAGGGCGTAAGTGCCTGACCAAGTATTGGTGTGATGGTATGCATAAAACTACAACGTGCAACTTTCTCGTTGATTCTGCTGAATAAAGTACAATTTCTGGACATGAATGCGAACGCACGCAAGCACGCACGCACGCACGCACGCACGCACGCACGCACGCACGCACGCACGCACGCATGCACACACACATACAAACAGCTACAGGCAGACACACATACAAACAGCTACAGGCAGACACACGCACACATACGCACACGCACATACACACTCATTCATTCACACTTTGACGAAAAGTAGTGCGACGGAAATATATATATATATATATATATATATATATATATATATATATATATATATATATATATATATATATATATATATATATATATATATATATATATATATATATATATATATATATATATATATGTATATATATATATATATATATATATTATATATATATATATATATATATATATATATATATATATATATATATATATATATATATATATATATATATATATATATATATATATATATATATATATATATATATATATATATATATATATATATATATATATATATATGGCAGAGGAGGAATACCCAAAAGGAACTCTAAGAATGTGTGGTTATCCGACTTAGGCCTTGAGAAAGATGGCGGATAACAAGAAGAACAAGAATACAGACAAGACAATGGAAAAGAACTATAGAAGCTTTTTGCTGATACGTGGAAGGTACTTATCTCATAGAGGGTTGATCGGGTACTGAAGGATTACAGTATGCTCACAGCCATGCGTCCCCATACAACCCGCGACGGCTGTTAGTACACCCAAAGGACAAAGTAGAACATGAAGAACAGGGAAAACTAGTGTACGAAATATCACGTAAGGGTTGTGGTGCAGGATATACTGAACAAAAGAAAGACGTGGAGAACGCGGCGAGAACAATACACGAGGAGCGGAAATAAACCGTCATAGAAGGAGAAGACACATGAAAGAAGGAGAAGACACGCCAAGGAAGGAGAAGACACGAGCAGCGGAGAGTTACGAGTTTCCACACGATGACGTCACCGTATTGACAAAGCCATCTTGTTAAAACAGGCGAAAGTTTCTGCAGGTATTACAAATGTTTGGATGTAGTAAGTAATAAGAACTTACATATTACAGGATATTGTCATTATAAATAACACGCTCCAGATGGTAAATGAACAATCGCAAATCGCAGATGGCAAACGAACCATTCGTGTAGCGAGCGTGCAGCCGTTTCCTATCTACCCAGTGTGCCGACCCTATCAAATAGGTTGGGGTAGGACTAACGTCAAACATTGGCAATGAAAATTGTATTTATGTCCAGAATTGCATACTTTCTTCACCAATATCAATGAGAAAGTAAATTACGAATAGCAGTTTTATGCATACCACCACACCGATACTTGGTACAAGCATTTAGGCCTTACACGTTGCTGCGGAAATAGTTTGTTCGGGTCAATCTGACCGAAACATTAACGAGACACATTAATCAGCTTGAACACTGACTACACGTCGCTTTTAGTGCGTCTATAAAGCGGCTACGATGTTGCTTAGCTGGATACAATAACACCAATTGATTTACTGCAGTTGACGCACCTCAACTAAGTTAAATGTGGCACGCTGGAAAAACCAGAAACTCGTCTAAGTTTAGGGTCATTTCAGTAGGGAATATTTTATTACATTCCTATCTACAGTCTAATCACTTCAATAACTTTTCAAATTAGTAAAACGTGGATTAAATCACATTGTATGACGAACCACACGTCAGAATATCCTTTTCGTATGCAATACCAGAACATGTTAAAAGTAGTAGCAACACAATTATATTAAATTGATCAGCAATCAGGTTTTTGCACGGGAGAGCATCTAAGAATGTTTCTGTAATGTTGCAATGCGTTGTGCACATATCATTCGAAAATATTCAATTATGTTAATTATTACATAAAAGAAGACTTCTATTGATTTTTGGGTAACTGAGTCAATATAGTAGTCAAGAAAATGCGGTAACCAATGAATTGACAGAGTATTTAAATATATACTATATATAAATATATACTAATGCATTGTTGAGAACAACCTGAAGCTCTAAAACTCCTTTAAAACGACTTAATTTATTTATCCCATCGAATATCGGTTTAATTGATATTCAAACCTGTGCAATCGGTTTATTAAAACAGTACACAGGTAGGCCCTACTTTTGATAAATCATAGAAATAACTTACTATAATCGCTAAATGGAAAGTATGTAAAAATGGATATTAGATCGGTTCGATTTTTCGCGAAATGATTCTGAAAGTAAGCGAAAAAAATCGAATTGAGGAAAATCTTAAATTAATGTCCTTGCTGGGTGGGTCTTAATTAGACCACTGCTTAGTATCGGCTCATCATTTTGTCCAGCAGAAAGATGGATGCCATAAGATACAACTATGAGCCGTGGTGCACCTTTGATTGACGTCACCGATGTTTGTCGTAAACCAACTCACGTGTCCACTGGTGCGTGTCGCTGCGGTGTATATAAGGCAGGGACGCGACGGCATTGGACAGGCAGCACTCGCTCGGCTGAAATTGTTCAGTGGTCGCCGAGTCAGAGACAAGATGGCGGCAGTGATGTGTTTACGATGCAATCTTCTGACTGTGACAGTGCTACTGGCTATGATAACCTTAGGTAATGGTTTGATTTTTATTTGAATTTAGACTGCGTTAAAATATTTCTTACTAAAAGAGTAAACAAGATATTCATCAAGTGCAAGCATATACAATTATCGTCACGTAGTGGGAGGAATAGTTAACAGATTGAACTATGATTATAATCATCAAATGTAAACATTAAAATGATCACGACATCCGGTGATGGCATATTGTTGTCTTGATTACATTCTGACATGATCATTATTATTGCTATGTTTGTTTGTAATGTTACAGTGCAAAGTAAATGTACTAGCACCGGCATAAACTGCGTGAGGTCTTGCGCAAACCAAGCGAACGGCAATTACCAGTCATGCGACGCATGTGACGTGTACGTGACGTGTAGTAACGGCATGACATACGATAACCGACCATGTCCGGCTAAAATTGTGTGGAATGACAACATCAAGGCGTGTGATTGGACATCACCCACGTGTTCTTGCCAGAGTACGTACTATCAAAACTCAAATACAATGTGAATAACAAATCTATGTTTATTATCTCTTCATCGTCTAGTCGTCCGGTGGTTGTGTCCCGTGATAGTTGTACACCATACGTCTCCATTGATGTCTGTCCTGCATAGCCTTTTCGAGGAACCGGTATCGTGAATTCAGATACGAATTGTTTTGAATACGTTAGGGGTGGTCTTTTATGTCCATGCTTTGTTTGTCAACTAACCAGCTCTTTCGCCACGTCTTTACTTCTGGATCTATATTAGCTACATAAATAATAAGCAGTTGTGTCAATAATACACAACAGTAGTAGTGATACAGTACTGTATGAATTACCGGTGTAGCCATATGTAACTTCGCAGAATTGCCAGGATAGTTAATTAAAAGTGTTATACACATATCACGTAAATTTCAAGTAAGACAAAGCGCTAATTGATTGCACTACTTGAGAAGTTGTCCGAACCAACATTCCTACTCTTTATCGTGGCAATAAACACAAATGAAAAATAGTAAGAAAGACAAAGTGTGTAAATAAATGACACACATTGCTTATATTTGGTCTTTAGAAGACGCTCCTGGTGGTCTTGTGATCGACGGTCAGTGGTCCGAATGGGACCCGTGGTCCTCCTGCTCAGCCACGTGTGACGGTGGAACGCAGCGACGCGTGAGACGGTGCGATGATCCGGCGCCACAAAATGGCGGCTCAGAATGTGTCGGGGTGTCCAGTGAAAACCGGCCGTGTAGCGAATGGGTGTGTCCAGGTATGTCCCAAAGTGTCACGGTTGTCGTCGTATTTAGAGTGCACCGGGGTAATAATAATATATATATATATATATATATATATATATATATATATATATATATATATATATATGTATACACGTATATATGTACACACACACACACACACACACACACACACGCACGCACACACACACACACACACACACACACACACACACACACACACACACACACACACACACACACACACACACACACACACACACACACACACACACACACACACACACACACACACACACACACACACACACACACACACACACACACACACACACACACACACACACACACACACACACACACATAACGGGTTTCGTCACTTTCGAAGCGCTATTTTAGTGATCATTATTTGTCATTTCAATCACAAGAAACTATGCACGAAATATCACTGCTGGGTTTGCAGCAAACACCCGGCGTAACCTGTCTTTTTGTAATTGCAGATTGTTCCCGGACGTGCCCGACAGGTGGCGTTCTCGACCCAGACTGTTCTGTGTGCCAGTGCAACGGTGACATCATCCGAGGTAAAGTGACAGACAGACAGACGTCGCTGGCACTGGCAGGTGTCAACATTTACACTGTTGGGAGAGAGTGGTCAGCGGCGGCTGTGAGTGACCGGGACGGAGGGTTCACGTTGTCCGGCGTCTGCGTCTCTGGACTGAGGCTGACCGCAAGAAAAGATGGCCACGAGAGCGCTTCACAAGAGTACATGGTCAGTGCTGACAGCAGTGTCAGTGTGGTCATGTACAAACTAGGTGAATACGTCGTCAGTTATGACAGCAGTGTCAGTGTGGTCAGGTACAGACTAGGTTTGTACGTCACTAGTGCCGACACCAGTGTCAGTTTTGTCATTTAGAAATTAGGTGAGTACATCGTCAGTGCTGACAGCAGTGTCAGTGTGGTCTTTTCAAACTAGTAATCACTGTTAACAGCAGTGTTCAAACTAAGTGTGTGTGTGTGTGTGTGTGTGTGTGTGTGTGTGTGCGTGCGTGCGTGCGTGCGTGCGTGCGTGCGTGCGTGCGCGTGATCGTGTGCGTGTGTGCGCGCGCTTGCGTGCGTGCGAAAAAAGATGGCTGGAAGAAGGGTGTAGCTGATATGACATAGTCGTGAAAGAAACGAGCAGTAACGACAATATTATGTAATAGTCACGGAGTGTTATAATGTTCATTTGCAGAGAAACCGACGTTCTCAGTGGAACCAGCGAGTACGGCGGGGTTTGTCGGTGGCAAGGCTCGCTTCAGTTGTCATGCTACGGCTGAACCGGACGTTACACAGTACGACTGGTAGGTGGAAAATTTACGTTGTCTTTGGTATCCAACAGTTCAGTTGCTGTTGACGACAGTGAAGGATTACAACAACATTATGCATACAGGCATGTATATCTGTTTTCTCAGTCACGATTATGTTGAGATGGGAAATATTTACCAATAGCATGCCTGTCACATCAAGATGTTGTTATTGTTGTTGTTGACGTCGTACGTGTCACTTATCACCAGGTTTAGAGATGGGCACATCATACGCAGTGACGTCGTCAGTGGCATTGGGAACAGTGGCGCCGTCTATGAGATAGTGAGTGTGAAGGCGGGGGACGAAGGCCAGTACGCGTGCAGAGTCGTCTCTCTCGGCGGCAAGGTCTTCTCCCGTCTAGCCACGCTTGTCGTCAAGGGTAAGCCATGATCCATTTCACGAGCGCCATGCGTCAAATAAAAACTAAGCTAGACCATTTTATTTAAATTATGAACCTCCATAAGTTCATAATTTCCGTTGTATATGTGAACAAAGGGATGCGTTTACGTGGGACATACTATCGTAAATTATTGAATTACACACGACAATAACAATGCTCTTTCACGAATTTGTAATTATCATTACCTTGTACCACAAGATATACCAATGATGCGTGAAGGCGCCACGCAATATTCAAACGATTATAACACTATGTGACCTTGTGTGAACTGTCAAAAAATAAATTCTACCCGTAAAGTTATTGCGAGGTTGTATTTTTAGCAGGACACCTGATTATAGTTGTTCCTCCAACATCTTACACTGTTCATTATTTCATTTACCAGACTCCAGCGCCTCGGACTCGTGTGATCAAAGTCCACTAGATCTTTCCATTTCACTTCCGCCGACTTGCACGGTCACGGTAGATGGCGTCAAGTTGACGTCGGTCAACGTCGGTCGATGTAACAACGTGCCGTGTGTAATGCGAATGTCCTCTGACTCGGACAGTTTGTGCTGCATTCCGAGTGGCACGCGACAATTGCAGGTCGAATGTGACGGCTTCAGCTACGAGGTCAGCCAGGTCGTGTCTTGTGGATGCGCGAAATGTATCAATAACAAGAACGTGACCGTGAGCGGAAGAGCAAGTAGCGGAGGAGCATACGTCTACGTGTTGTATGACGATGTTATGTACGATGTTGAAAACAGTCAGTTCCTCTTCGAGGCGACGCCACAGGCTGGGCACGTTGTGTTCCAGGTCAAGTCAAGTTCTTTTATGCCCCAACTGGTGACGCTGGATGTCAACGAGGGGGTTACTCAGATATACGTCGAAGTTTCTCTTGTGGCCAGGCCTAACCCAGATGTCGTCGATGTGGCGACTGGCGCAGAGTTGAACGTGGACACCCCAGGGCTGTCGTCTGCCGTGTCTGTCACCATTCCGAACGACTCGTTTCAAGACAAGAATGGCGACCCTGTGTCTGGCAATGTGAACGTCTTCTTGTCATTCTCCGACCCGCGTCAATCTGACGGTCTCGACTCGGCTCCCGGACAATTCACCTTCCAGGATTCGGAGGGCGAGACTCGGCTTCTCAAGACGTTTGGTGTCGTCACTTTGCTGGCAGAAGACACGAACGGCAACGAGGTCTATCTGAGTGGCAAGGCGACACTGAATTTTGACGCAGAAGCTTTGGGAATCGAAGTTGGAGAATCTGTCTTTCTTTGGAGCATCGACAGCGCAAGTGGCCAGTGGCAGAAGGCGGGAGAATTAACGTACTCCGGAAGTCGCCGACGACGTCGAAGACAAACCAATGCCAGCAACAAGTTAGTGGGGGAGACAAAAATACCACCGAATGTCCCATACATAAACTGTGACAGTTCCGTCTTCAATGGGCGTCGTTGCTACGTGACTGTGTACGTGCATTATGGCGGCGACTTCTCTGCGCCGATGCAGGGGGAGAGAGTTAATGCCTTTATCATCGAGAACGGGCGATTCATCGGCAGAACGTCGACGAGCACGGACCAGAACGGCATGGCGTGTCTCAGTGTCGTGTGTGGACTAAAGCACATTGTCAAATTATTCTCCAGCGGTGGGATAATCGTTCACACTACACACTCTCTCCCCGATGGTTTCCCTTTCACCAACAGGGTCAACGGCTTCGAATTCACCGCAACTCCACCTGCCAATGAAGTGGACAGTGTAAATGGCCCCGTGTTCAGATCTCAAAGATGGGACGACTGCTACAGTAGATCCAACTCATCCTTCTATTTCATGTTAGCCGTGCCACCGATACGCCCATATCTCTACGGCCGTTTGAACGCGGTTAATCGCTGGTTCCCGGACCCCCCGGCAAAATGGCAGGCGTGCGCTTTCCTCGTGATATTAAATGTAGGTAAAACTAATATGGAATACAAGCGTGGACATTAGTTTTTTCTAACTATACAACGTGTGTCTTTTACGGAAGATTTGCACTGCAACACACGCGTGAAAACACACCCTCACACGCATATGCACACACATACGCGCACATGTATTCACAACGCTACACAAAACACTGCACATCGTTGGTTTTAATAGAAAAGTAAAAATCTTTCAGCAAAAGATACTGCAAAGTGTTATTTACCGTTTCAGACGAACGAACCGTCCAAGATGAACATCGTTGGCATTAGTAGCGGCCGATATGGTGTACCCTACGGCACGTTCACGGCGCCCGTCGTTGAGAACTTCGACCAAACCGAGTTTGCCTCCCACCGGGCTTGTGTTTTGGCGCGGTGTCCGATATTCGAAGGCTACACAGAGGTTGATATACAGATTGCATATGAAAAGCGTTCACAATGTCGTATCGGGTAAGATAAAATGATGTGTTGCTTTCATTTTAATACGACAGTCTACGTTCAGTGCTCTGTGTTTGATGAAACGCACGCTTGCACGCACGCTTGCACGCACGTTTGCACGCACACACGCACGCACGGTCTTTCGCACGCATGCACGCACTCACACACACACACACACACACACACACACACACACACACACACACACACACACACACACACACACACACACACACACACACACACACACACACACACACACACACACACACACACACACACACACACACACACACACACACGTCTACCCTTTATATATTATATCTCTGTCCGTCCGCCATCGCCCTCTCTTGCCAGCTATAGCCCTCTCTCGCTGAGCCATTACTGTTTCAGACATTTTGCACTATTGGAAGATGCAGACGGCATAATGACGGAGTATGTATCTCACACCAACTCCAGTGTCAAGGTTAACATCCGTTATCCTTTCGATTCTTCGGACCTAATCAACGGATTAGGTTTGCACGGCGCAAATGGAAACAGAGATGTCGCATTCGCAAGAGTGATGAGGAGTTGTGACAACGCCTTCAACTTCCTGGTGAAGTTCGACTGCTCATGAATCTCCACGAAACTACCAGTGCCTTCAATTGTTGAGCAGCCTTAAACTGTAAGAACAAGGCATTTTCACCGTGTATTTCCGACAATACCTATAATTAAAACATGTTTAAACAGAAACACATAAATGTTGACGTTTTGATTTGTGTATTCACACAAATATCGTCCATACCACGTGACCATAGAGGTCAACCAGCTGAATAGCCTCGATTATCCAGGTTCTGTGATGTGGCGCCACCGTGTGTCGCATACACGAAAACCTGAAGAGAGTGAACTTTACAATGTGACGAATGTTACTAGTTACGCGGAATCTGGATAAACAATGAAATTGAATCTCCCGCTATAACTCACCAAATAAGAGCATTCGAACCAATTTATACATCGATTATATCGACACACGTCAGTCAATAAAACAAAGCGGAGTTCATATTTAGTGTTTAAATTATGTAAATTACGAAATATGAGTCGATGTGACAGCACCTTTAAAGGGGAACTGAAGCAATTTTGTGTTGTGCCGTATATTTAAATATATATTATCTAACTATGCATTAATGGTGACAGATACCTGCTAATGTGTGAGATAAACTGAAAAACTGATTTTGTTCGAGACAAAAATCGACAAAATACATCACTGCGTATCGCCATCTTGTTGTCGAAACGAGTGGTTTGAGTCGCGTATATCTAATCAATGTAAATTTTCGATTTTTTGCGATTTATTTCGTAAATAGGCATTCTGGAGCGAAAAAAAAGATATGGGTCTCTGTTATATATACAAGTGTTTACACACGTCAACAAAATAGCGTTTTTGTTCGTTCCAAATAAAAAAGTTAAAGAAATTACAACAAAACACACAAAAAATCGTCGAAAACGCCACACTTCTCGAACACACGAGACGCTAACCAACGAGAATATGCGATAACGGAATACCGGAACTATTTTTTACTTGTTGACAAGATGGATGCATCGCTTGTGACAGTTTTACCAGATCTGCTACTAGCGATTAGTGGTTTACTGAACTTCCGTAATAGTTTAGTCTATCTTTGGAGAAATGGAAACCACAGACGAAGAGTCTAGTTCGACAGGCCACACGGAAACAACGGTTGACAGTCGTAAAGTGTCACCGAGTGTGCGAGTCACGCTCCAGACTCCAGGTCGGCTTCGCCTTTGTTGACGTTGGATTCAGGAAAAATTACAACAGCGCTTTGACTATCAACGATTCCTGACTAGGTAATGTGATGTGGTGAACCTGTGGAAATTACGTCCTGATGTCTGCGCACGTTTACGTTGAGTCATCATGCTACGCCGAGGAAGCTACCATGCCTAGGGCTAGGCTATGCCTATGGCTATGCAGCACCGTGTGCCCGACCGCGTTGGTGCTTCCATCACCGTACGAAGGCGAAGACGATGTCGATGATTTTGTACTGATATGCACAAACAGAGCGGTGCTAGATGTTGGCCTGCTGTCATTGCATGATTTGCATGCCGACTCATTGATTCGCCCTATAGCTAGCAGGTCAGTAATTCAATTGTTATCGAATCGTTGCCATTTTAATAATCATATTTTTTCTGCATATTTCTTTTACCTAGCCCGAGGGCGAGGTCCGAACTACAATGGCAATGCAAGCAGGCTCTTCTCTTTATTTTGTATATAATCTAATGAAGTGTACCGTGACTGTATTTTAATATTGTGTTTGATTTTGTGTTGAATAACATTGATGACAATAATAACATGAGGGTTTATTTAATTCATTATGTGAATATATATATATTCTTAGATGTTACCATAATTGTGATTGTAATACTGATTGTAATCATGACTACATTAGTAATTGTGATTGCAATAATTACTGTAATCATGATTACATTAATATTCGTACTTGTAATCACCCCTCTCTTTATAGCACACCACAACACCTTGTTGTTTGGTGCAATGTAATCATTTAAATAACAATAATTAACTACTGACAGTATTTAATGTTCACAGTTTTGCAACTATTATGGTAATTATGGAATTAGTGCTATCAACTAACCCTGACAAATTATATTTCAGGCTCAGGAAAGGCAAGACAAGTAATCCCATCCTGCAATGTGGGAAGGATCTGTGATGTCTATTCTGATCCGAATTGAATTGATGGAAAGTTTAGCTATGGAGATTGACCTGACACAGGTGAGTGTACTGATAGTCTGATATAGACAAATTGTGAGGCACCCACAGTATGCAGCAGGTCGAAAAACAACCTGGAAAACTACAAAAATTCCCACTAAAATATTAATAACTGAATGATGTGAATGCCTCCTTATCCATATCCCACTTCTGTCAACAAAAATGTTACCTGCAGCATCTTGCACACACAATTTCATTTATATTGAGACCAACATAAAATATACCAACAGTTTATTCACATAGAAAAACAATTACCAAAGAAATAAGGCTAACTAGAACGACTGAAACCATTGACTAAAAACAGTGACTTCTACCACAGGGAAATACAACCTGGAACATGGATATCACAGTTACACACATCATTATTATGCCACAACATATCAAATATACTGGTAGTTTAGCTTAGGAAATAATTAATCTTTATAAAGCCAAGGCATTTAACTGTTTGACTAAAAACAGTGACTTCTACCACAGGGAAATACAACCTGGAACATGGATATCACAGTTACACACATCATTATTATGCCACAACATATCAAATATACTGGTAGTTTAGCTTAGGAAATAATTAATCTTTATAAAGCCAAGGCATTTAACTGTTTCACCATCATCATCTGTACCAATGGCAATAGACTACTTGTTTTGATTGGACAGTAAATGTACACCAATCATGTGTAACAATATTACTTGTTCTGACTGACAGTAAACGTACACCAATCATGCATACCAATACACTACTTGTTCCTACCAACAGTAAATGTACACCAATGATCTCATTCTGGAATCTGCACCATTTCACTATGTTTTCTGACAGTAAATGTACACCAATCATGTGTATCCAATATACTACTTGTTCTGACTGAATCTACTACTTGTTCCTACCGACAGCAAATGTAAACCAAGCGTCTCATTCTCTACAAACTACACTACTTGTACTGACAGTAAATGTACACCAGTCATATGTATCAATACACTACTTGTTCTGACTGACAGTACTTGCACACCAACCATCTGTTCCAATAAACTACTGGCACTAAATATACACCAATACACTACTTATTCTGACTGATAGTACACATACACCTAACATATTCAATTCACCTTTCACTTATCCAGGGGTAGAAATCAGCACCCTTTCCTCTGACAGACACCCCAGTATCCGAAAGACCTTGGCTGATAGATCAGACATGAGTACAACCTGTGTCACAGTTTATGGCTGTTTGGTGTGTGGCAAGTGCAGAAAAGTGACATAAGTTTTTCTCACGAATGACAAACTTCTTCTCTTTCTCATAGGTGTCGGAGCTGCTTGAGTCACCCTCGGTTATGTCGCTGTTATCACATAGTGTGCATCATCTGCACCAATGTCTTTGTTCTCACTGAATCTGATGGAAGCTTCACATAGGAGTAGTTCATTGGTGCAATAATGTCATCCGTGACTACAGCAGTATTCGCAAAGTGTCGCACTTGAAATATCATTACCGGATCGATTTGCATTTCAGCATCAGTTGTATGTGGTGCCACAGCAGTAGTAGCAGTGATGGCACTAAAGGTGACATCCGTAATGTAAAGATTGACGGCATCACCCGTAGCGCTGGATGCTTCAAAACTAGTATCTGTACTTGTACGAACCAATGGTGAATCCTTCATCTGAAAAGGTTACACATACGGTGACTTGAAAATTTTACAAAATTCATCTTTTGCATAATAAAAGTGAATCACAATGTGAGAAACTTTCCCTTGTATATATTATTTTTAGAATATAAGAGTGCCAGTGTCATATAGAAAGTATAAAGTAATCAACCACAGGGAAAAGCATTTTCCCTATGGAGCCATGTTAATTCAACCAATGGGTCTTTCACTGATCTCTTAATGTTTTTAATGAATCTGTTTGGTCAGTTTGATGAATGCCACTGGTAACATAACCAAACGCATGTAACCAAAATTGTAGCATCTTAGCTCAAATGTGCATTATATTATCTAATAAACATTCCACTGTTTTCAATGGGCCAGGGAGGTCAAAATTCTATAAGGGGTCCAAATTCCATAACAAAATATGGACCCATAGGTTCACTTTCTATGGGGTTCCTTATTTTATATCTGACACTCGAGTTAGATAACATAATGCATGAATATTGTTATTGGACCAAATGCAGATCTATGTTTGTGACATCTTTATCTTATAAATGCTGCACGCACACACATACCTGCCCACACGTATATATATATATATATATATATATATATCTATATGTGTATATATGTATATATATAATTATTAGGTATTATACTGAAAGCATCTGCTAGATAGTATGGTGCATGGACAAAAGCCCCACAGACATAAGCTTGTTTCAATTCAATTATACTGTTCATGACTGTTGCTGTAGTACACAGAGACAAGATATTGTCATGAATATACTTCAGGCATGTGGTCAATTCCATTCCGGAATTGGAACTGGCCCTCAATTCCAGTTCCGGAATTGGAATTGACTTAAATTTTTTTTTTATTGGAATTTTTTTTTTCAAAAATTTATTTTTTGGGAATTGGAAGTGATTTTGTTGGAATTATTGACTTGATACTGTTAATATTTACCCTTATATTTATTTATATTA
The DNA here is from genome assembly GCA_033239005.1 of Lamellibrachia satsuma. Taxonomy (NCBI): domain Eukaryota; kingdom Metazoa; phylum Annelida; class Polychaeta; order Sabellida; family Siboglinidae; genus Lamellibrachia; species Lamellibrachia satsuma. The sequence continues at coordinate 4,893,906 of BSQZ01000028.1, forward strand.
CTTTTATCATATTTGTCTGCTATTAGCATGTCACCCTGAATCTGATAACAGCCAGGAAGTTGTCAACCTTACAGCATAGACACTGTCTATCTGGTATTGAAACATTGTGACCAAGAACAATATAATCAAGCATTTGCATCAAAAAGAGATATGCCCTTATCAGATATCTGTCAGTTCTATTTTTAAACATATTCACACTACTAGCATTAACACAATCATTTGGCAGTTTGTTCCATTCATTTATCACCCTCTGTGAGAAAGAGTAGTTTCTCATGTCCAACCTACACTGCTCCTTAACTAATGCTGCTTTGTGTCCTCTGGTTCTACTGCCTTCTTTAAGTTTGAAGAACATATTCCTATCAACATCCTCATAATCGTTCACTATCTTAAACACTTCTATTTGGTCTCCTCTTAGTCTCCTGGTCTCTAGTGTTGTCAAACCACATTGTAATAAGCGACTTTCGTAACTAAGGTCTCTTAATTCTGGAATCATTTTAGTTGCTCTTCGTTGTATTCTTTCTAGCTTATCTATGTCTTTTTTTACGATATGGCCTTCATGCTTGAATACAATATTCCAAATGTGGTCTAACTATTGCTTTGTACAGGAGTACAATTAGATGTTTCTCCTTATACGTGATAGTTCTCCTAATTAGCCCTAGAAATTGATTTCCTTTCGAAGCAGCAATCCCACATTGCTCTGAAACTTTCATGTCAGCATTAAATGTTACTCCTAAATCCTTTTCTTGTGTGGTTCTACCTAGTACAGCATCCCTCATTTTATATTCCTCGTCCATATTTCCATGTCCTATGTGTATACATTTACACTTCCCAAAATTGAATAACATTTGCCATTTTTCTGACCATTTAACAATTTTTTCTAGATCATCCTGTAAACTTTGTTTATCTGTATCATTAGTAACCTTTCTGAATACTTTTGTGTCATCTGCAAATTTGAGTACTTTGCTAGATATGTCATCCTCCAAATCATTTATATATATATATTAAAAACAGTATAGGGCCTAATACTGCTCCCTGTGGTACCCCTCTCAAAACAGATTTCCAGTTTGAAATCTCACCATCTACTATTACTCTCTGTCTTCTGTGTGTAAGCCACTTTTCTATCCAGTTGATTACATAATTGCCTATACCATGGGCTTTTAGTTTAAGTAACAATCTTTGATGTGGCACTTTATCGAAAGCTTTCTGAAAATCTAAGTAGACAACTGGTGACCCGTCATCTACCCACTTTGTAATTTCTTCTAAAAACATAAGAAATTGGTTAGACATGACCTTGCTTTTAGGAAGCCTACCCCACTTGAATGCAGCCCCTTGTTTATCCAAGCCTAATGTTCAGCCCACAAGTTTCCCATAATAAACATGTCACTGGTCATCTGTACAATGCTGTTACATGTGGCTGTAGGGTTTGCCCTTTGTAGTAATTAAAAATGTCCCCATGGAGAATACATGTTGGAGATTAGGATGTTGAAGACTCAAACTTTCCAGTAAATTTATGATACCACCACTGATAGCGATATAAATCTGACTCCTAGCATATTTGCTCCCCGGACATCTGCCCCTTTTTTCTATGATAGTTGACAAGTGAAAATCAGTTTGCAGTTTTATCATTATTGCTACAATAACATAACATTCAATGACAAGTCAAAGTCACTTTAGCCTAATGCAATGGCCCTATCCCCTGGAGTGTGTATGAGATGTTCTTGTCACCAGTTGTCTTCCAGGTATCATTGATAGTCAGATCAGTGGTGGAAGATGGGTTCTTGGGGTGATGCTTCCACAAACAGTGGTGGACAGTAACGAGTCAGAGATCAGCTGGTTTGGAGTGCCCCTGGTATTAGCTGCCTTAGTTTTCAGGTCCTCACCGACCTTGGCAGCTTCTATCGGTGCCATGTCACCATCATGGGTGCAGGCAGTCTTGTTGATCGCATTCTGGATCTGGAGATCAGATCAGTGACCACAGCACCCTTGCATGATCAGGATCGACGCTGGCTTCACTCCCATTGAAGAGTAATCTTGTTGGTCCCCCTTCTTGGTGTAGGAATGACACTCAAAACATAGCTTCTGACCTCCTCAGATGCTAGTAGTAATTTCCATGGTGAAGTTATAAGTGAATTCTGACAACTCTGGCTTGTGCATCCAGTTTTATAGGAAAATGGAGTCACTCCAACTCTCCATGGTAAATGCAATTCAAAAGAAACCTTGTTGAGATGGCTTCTTTCAAATATCCTCAATTGTCCTAACAGGTCCAGGTCCTAATGTCACTGGCTTCTTCCACAATTGCAATAAAGATAATCCTTTGATTACAGGTTCACCTCCAACTATATAAAGTAATTTACTTGGCTGATCTGGCACAAAGAACATTAATTGCAATTAGGGTAATATATATCTTGAATTCATGTTCAGAAATAAAAAATAAGTTAAAAAAACATTTCTTAAAAAACTTACAAATAATCCAGAGGCTACGGACAGGGGGCAAATGTCCAGATTTTGAATAAGGCAAGGGGCTAATGTCTGGGGGGGCAAGTGACAAAGGGGCAAATGTCCGGGAGGGGGGCAAATGACCTGGACTTGATATATATATATGTGTGTGTGTGTGTGTGTGTGTATTTAACGAACAATAATTTTGTAATCATATCTAATTAAATATGATTGTGCACACGTGACAAATAAAACTGTTAAAACGAATTGGATTTGAATTTTTCTTTAGCCTAGGATTTTAACAGTTGGAATTGATTTTTTGCAAGGCGGAATTAGAAATGATTTTTTGGAATTGACAAAACAGAATTGACCCCCATGCCTGATAGACTTCCTTCATATGTATAGCTTGTACTAATACTATTGTGGGTTGCCGATAGTTGCCCCCTCCCCCCACGATATTCATTACAGTGTTATCAGTCGACTCAGAATAAAATGTAATTAATACATCTCTTTATGAACTTCCGGTTATTACATGTGGGGTTTAATCTGATCAATAAAGCAAATTAATTTTATATAATTTTGCCTTATTGTCAAGTCACAAGAATTCAGACAGAAATTGTAAAGTGTCATTATAGAAAGCAGACATGTAATCTGACAGTGTTCAACTGGGTAGATGACGATGCCTTAGTTAGTTTCCTCTCCAGCTAGACATTGCATGGGTGAAATACATTTTATTAAATATTTAAATACTTTTAAAAAGTTTGTGTAACTGCATTTGCACTTAATCACAATGAAAGTATTTGTATATTTAAATATTTCCATAAAGAATTTGAAATGTAAACAGCAACAGCAGGCTTCTGTTGCGCTATAGTCTATACTGTCTTTTGGTGTGTTTCTCCCATGCATCTACCCCCTTAGGCTTAGCCTAACGCTTGCTGCTTGGTCTCTAGGCATTTAAAACACTGGAGTATGAGACTTATTATGACTGTCAATAAATAATATCAAATCATTTTCTTGAATAATTTTTCCTAGTACATACGCCATGGCCCATGTTATAAGGCTGCAGTATATCCTGTAGCACTTACTGAGTTATTGTTATTGTTTTGAGTACGGCCACGTATTGACGGTACGTCTGATCACGTCGAAAATAAATCGGCGGATAGGAAAACACTCGTAATTATATCAAACTATTAACAGTTACTCGCACTTTATTGTATTCATACATTTCGATTTACTGTGGGTTATATATATGCTGACGTTGATGCACAGCTGTGCTTATTGGGGTGGAACTATATTGTAATCGTAGTGATAAGTCACAATGGTAACGGTAATCCAATTTACTAACCTGGTTTCTGCTCGTCGCTTCCTGCGCATCGCTCTGCCCTTTGATATCTGACGTTTCCTTGTCGCAGAATAGTCTGTAGATGCATGGTCATATGCGGAAAAAAAATCTAAGATGGAACGGTGTCTTTGACCAAGAATGACATCTTGATGCTCTCCGTCTGTCCATGCTCATCACAGTCTTTTGTCGGAAAAGTGGTCACTCGCAGTGCCTGCGGCTGGCGGACACGGCAATTTCCGCATTTGCAACCACCTTTTCCGCTGCAAATTCTTCCTCGGAAGTCGATCAAAAGTTTTTTCCTTGCATTTGTAGTACTAGTTGATATATCCAGGAGCCATCCAGTGTACACCAGTTTTCTTTTTATTCGATTTTCCATGCGTTTCGGCCGTTTTTCCGAGAGGTTTTTACTGTGTGAACGCCGTGCCAGGAGCTCGTACTCAAACCACTCTGCCGCTGAGCCCCCCGCAGAGCAATATGGCGCCGCCCAGCGAAGATAATGGCAAAGTTTAAAAGGATATTACAAAATTACCGTGGCGTTGCGCCCATCATATAAGGGTGATATATACTGTAAATGGTATGTTATTATGTTTGGGCTATGGTTGTTCGAGTGCTTCACCCCCCCTTTAACTTCCTAGTGAAGTTCGACTGTTTGGGTACAGACGATGCCCCATAGAGTGACCTCATCAGAAGAAACGTAAACTTTGAGTTAGGGTTTTATAAAAAACAGTTATAGTCTTAACAATAACAATTACATTACCTCTTGATAGTTGTGACATGAATATGTGTCACAGGTTTAGTAAAAAGACGGTAATTATACGAAAGTACTCGTCCATTAGAGGAAAATGAATTAATGGAAGAAATTATTTGTTCACCTTGTAAATGCAAATGTCATGACTATTTTTTTAAAGAGTTGACAAATGTCTGACTGGCGTTCTACATTGGTACGGTAAGCAATTGTATCATAGAATCATACGTCACCTCGGAAATACGCTACGTCTCATGAATCTTTAAGCAGCTACAAGTAATCCTAGGCCTACTATTCATGAACAGCCTTACGCATTAAGAACAAGGCATTTTCACCATGCATTTCCAATAATACCTATAATTTTCGTGTGTGTATTAATGTAACTATCGTCAATACCACGTGATAAACCAGCTGAATAGCTTCGATTATCCAGGATCTGTGATGTGGCGCCACCGTGTGTCGCATACACAAGAACCCGAAGAGAGTGAACTTTACAATGTGACGAAAGTTACTAGTTACCCGGAATCTAAATAAACATTGAAATTGAATCTCCCGCTATAACTCACCAAAGAGCATGTCATTCGGATTAACTTTAAACATCGATTATATTGACACACGTCACACAATAAAAAAACGGAGTTGATATTATTTTAGTGTTTAAAAAAGCTGCGATTCGAAATGTGTTGTGTAAAACTATTACAAACTGATTTTCGTTTTCCAAAACACATATAGGATATGTACCATTACATTACACGTAAAACAGGCTATGTCGCCGAAATTAATTAAATCGACCGGCGAGTTCATCAAGTCGGGCGGCGAATTCACCCATCCTGGATGTTGGTTCACCAAATCGAGCGGCGGGTTCACCAAGCCGGACGGAGAGTTCACCAAGTCGGGCGGCGAGTTCATCCAGCCGGGTGGCGGGTTAACCAAGTCGGGAGGCGAGTTCACCAAGTCGGGCAGCGGGTTAACCAAGTTGGACGGAGGGTTCACCAAGCCGGGCGGCGAGTTCATCAAGTCGAGCGGCGAGTTCACCAAGTCGAGCAGCAGGTTCACCAAGCCGGGCGGCGGGATCACACAGCCGGGGTCGACTAAGCGGGACTACCGGCGGCAACTCTCGGAGACGTACTACCATTGACGCAATCAATTAAATTATATTCCTATAGATTCCTTTCCATCTATTGACACATAGACAATCATGCGCTGTGACAAACTACCAATCGTGAAGAATCGAGTATTTGATTCGAACCGTAACCTTTCCAGGTATTGTAGAATAGTTAAAGGGAAAACCTCATCGTTTGGGGCTAATGAAATAATCATATGCCACTAGTCGCTACAATCAGGAATATCGCACCAGAGGTTTACTCAGAACTTGTTCTAAAAGCATGAGATTCTTGTCAAATGTAAGTTTTCCTGGCGGCTGCCATGTTAACCAGAGCGACCACTAAATTAAGCGCCTGGCAGTTCTTGGAAATCGGTGAAAATAGACTTCCGCGTCGATGCGAGTTAAGTGCCTTGATTCATGTTGGCGCTATATCTCGATCAGTTATCAGCTTTGAATTGTTTCGTATGCATTGTATGTATACAAGTTAAAATGAGAGTTTAGATGTTTAGCCAGAATCTGGGTAAACATCCTGATTCCGACACAATGGAAAGTATGGTACTGTTTAGAACGAAGCCATTGTGAGAGCGATAAATGGTGGCATTAATGGAAGGACGAGGCTACTCGTAGGGCAGCTCTGCGAATTACGACAAAATGTGTTCTTATTCGCAGAGCAGCTCTGTGAATTACGGCAAAATATGTTCTTATTCGCAGAGCAGCTCTGCGAATTACGGCAAAATATGTTCTTATTCGAAGAGCAGCTCTGCGAATTACGGCAAAACGTGTTCTTATTCGCAGAGCAGCTCTGTGAATTACGGCAAAATGTGTTCTTATTCGAAGAGTAGCTCTGCGAATTACGACAAAATATGTTCTTATTCGAAGAGCAGCTCTGCGAATTACGGCAAAATGTGTTCTTATTCGCAGTGCAGCAAAACATGTCTTATTCGCTGAGTAGCTCTGTGAATTACGGCAAAAGTTATTCTTCGAATTATGTGAGGACTGATTCTTCTTCTTCCTGTGAAGGACTGGGCTCCTTAGGAGCGTCGTGAGTCCTGCGGCGTCTGTGTCCGTTGGTAGTTCCGGTCAGGGCCAATTAAAAGACATTGCACCGCTATTGGCAACAATGGGTGTTTTTAGGTTAAAAACTATATTAAAATCTATATACAAAATCTGAAGGTATTTATGGAGTGGTGAGGACTGGCTGCAGTTTGTGGAGACTGCGGCCTAGTCGACTCGGGAAAGGACTCCAGTGAAGGGGCTGAGGAGATAGAGGTTGGGAGGTGGTTCCACTCAGATACTGTACGAGGGAAGAAAGAGTGAAAGAGGGCAGGGTGTTGGATTTGTTCCTGATGCAGGCGTTGTGCTCCTCTAGTCCTTCGGTCAGCATGGTGGAAGAAATTTGCTGGGTAGATGTCTACGAGGCCTTTGTTGATTTTGTAGAGCATCCCCAGGCGGATCTGTCATCTTCGATGTTCCAGACTTGTCCATTTTAGATTTCCGAGCATAGATGTTACACAGCCTGGTGATCTGTCTTTGTAGTTGTTGTTCACATATCTGGCTGCTCGGCGTTGGACGTTTTCAAGGAGTTGGGCATCCTTTTGCTTGTAGGGATCCCAGACAGCTGAGGCGTATTCCAAAGTGGGGCGTACCAATGTGATGTAGGTTGCCGTCTTGACTTTAGGGGTACACTATCTGAAGTTCCTTCGCAGGAACCCCATTGTCCTGTTTCCTCTTGCCGCTACATCCTCTACATGGTTGGACCAGGAGAGATCACTGCTGATGTTGATGCCCAAGTATTTATTTATGATTATGGAGTTATTTGTGATGTTGATGCCCAAGTATTTATTTATGATTATGGAGTTATTTGTGTGTGTGTGTGCGTGCGTGCGTGCGTGCGTGCGTGTTTGTGTGTGTGCGTGCGTGCGTGCGTGCGTGTGTGTGCGTGCGCGTGCGTGTGTGTGTGTGCATACATTTTACATTGTGAAATCTTGACTAGTCTATTTTTATTGATGACTTGAATACATAATACACAACAGTCACAGTCATGTACATAATATTTATTTATCTTAAAAATAATAACTGAAAAACACTTCCATTTTAAAAAGTCTTGCATGGTGGCCATCTTTATCAGTTGTTTGATCAATTTCATATATTTCTGTAAAAAAAATGCTAAAACGTCCTGAAATCCAGACACAACATACTAACTTAACATACTAAATTAATATTTATTTTTAACTGCTGCGAATTCCACGGCGGGATTTCCTGGGGTTGCCGAAATGCTTACATCCTAGTCGAATATAAGCGTACTTAATGCTGGTGTTGTACTGGACGCTGCTGTAAGTCAGCAACTTGTTAGCAGCCAGAACAGTCTTCAAATTAACACAACAGAATTGAACGTGGCGAGTCTTCGAATACTCATCTAATGCAGTTTGGAAAGAATCCCAAGGGTCAAAGGTAGTGCCTTCTTGCAAAAGAAGAGGCTCCATCGTGCAAAATGTAAATCACAGCATATATACGTTCATAAAACTCAAGAAAATACATAACGCCTCGAGGCAAGAATCGTCCCAAAGCCCCGACGTGCACGAAAGACAACGATGTTCAAAACTGCATTCTGCACATGCGCAAGAAATTGGTGTACGGTGATTGGTTGATTCCTGCTCCGCGAATAAGGGTAACTTTTGCCTTAATTCACATAGCAGGTCTGCGAATAGCCAGTGCGTTTAATGGAATTACATGGTATACCATGACATTATTTGGTAAACTGTGGTAGACCATGTTTTTTCACATATTGTGTATGGTAATTGTATGGAATTCCATGCTTTACCTGTTTCAAAACACCATGGTATTTTATTATGTGGGTAATATTTTTACATATTTCACAATCAGTTTACCTTTTTCCGTGACGTTTCGATTGCTATAAGCAATCTTCTTCAGACGATTACCGCTAGATGGCGACACGGCAGTCATTCTACGCAGATGTGTCACTCAGGTGTGTCCCCCGCGACCGCGCTCTGTGTGGCCCCCGCGACCGCGCTCTGTGTGGCCCCAGCGGCCGCGCTCTGTGTGGCCCCCGCGGCCGTGCTCTGTGTTTTTTTTTCCTTTCAAGTTTGGTTTGGTCTGGAACAATGAAGACTGTTTTTGGATTGTACAGTTCTGTTTTAACCTGTCTCACTTTTGCATATTTTCACAGTATTTCATTCTTTGTTTCTTGGTTTTTTAGTGTGACCCTGAGAGGTGTCATGTTTGGTTCCCCTTCGTTTCTACCACGTCTCATTGTGCTTGTAATTTCGATCTGGTGACATCTTATGTCTTTGAACATCTCACTGGCTAGATCTTAGTCCTCCTTTTCATTATGTTCTGGTAGGCCTCTTACCACTATATGTTTTGCCCTTTTGCTCATTACTAGGATTCGTCCCTGACCATGTAAATTTTTTTTCGACACGTCCATTGCTAGGCTGGTTACTTTGTCCTCTAAGCTTCCTGTTTCTACTGTTAGTTTGTCGACCATCACTTTGTCGGCTTTAGTTTCCATTTGCTTTTCTACTTGCTCCAGCCGATTTTTTATTTTTGTAGAAATGCAGTCGAAACGTCATGGAAAAAAGGCCATTGGCTTATCGAGAGTCCAACAATGCTCATCTATTTATAAGCCGCCCTCCTAAGATATGTATCAACTTTGTTTTTAAACATATTCATGCTGCTAGCAGTTACACAATCTGTAGACAATTTTTTCCATTCATTTATTGTCCTCTGTGAGAACGAGTGCTTCCTGATGTCCAATCTACATTGATCCTTTACTAATTTACCTCATGTCCTCTAGTTCTGCTATCCTTCTTGAGTGAAAAAACATATTTCTATCAATATTTTCATACCCATTCAATATCTTAAAAACTTCAATCTGATCTCCTCTTAACCTCCTTGTCTCTTGAGTTGTTAAACCGCATTCTTTCAGGCGTTCTTCATAACTAAGGTCTCTCAGTTCTGGAATCATTTTAGTTGCTCTCCTTTGTATGCGTTCAAGCGTATCTATATTCTTTTTACGATATGATCTCCATGCCTGTATACAGTATTCTAAATGAGGTCCAACTATTGCTTTATAAAGAGGTATAATTAACTTTTTTCCCTTGTATGTTATGTTTCTTCTAATCAATCCAAGAATTTGATTACCCTTTGAAGCTGCAATACTACACTGCTCTGAAACTTTCATATCAGCGCTTATTGTAACTCCTAAGTCCTTTTCTGTTACAGTAGTACCCAGAACAATATCTCCCATTTTATAGTTTACACCCAAGTTCCCATGTCCTGTATGAAAGCATTCACATTTCCCAAAATTGAACAACATCTGCCATTTCTCAGAGCATTTCACTAATCTGTCTATAGATCGTTTTGTAAATGTTGTTTATCACCATCAGTATTAACCTTTCTAAACAGTTTTGTGTCATCCGCAAATTTCAGTACGTTACTTGTTATACTGTCGTCCAAGTCATTGATATATATTAAGAATAATATAGGTCCTAATACTGATCCTTGAGGTACCCCACTCAAAACCGATTTCCAATTTGAAACTTCTCCATCTACTACAACTCGTTGCCTTCTGTCAGTCAGCCATTGTTCTATCCAGTCAGTTATGTTATCCCCGAAATCATGGGCTTTTAATGTATCTAGTAATCTTTGATGTGGCACTTTGTCAAAAGCTTTCTGAAAATCTAAGTAGAACATGATGAACATATTCACTCGTATTTTATCAAGGCATCCAAATTTCAAAACGCCGTGGTATTTTACCATGGAACACGATGGTATATTTTCATAAGGAGTCCACGAGTCGCTTGAAATAGTTCTGAGATGGCCCGGGGTCGCAGATTGCCGACCCCTGTGTGAAAGTCTAGCAGATGCTGCGTTACAGCGGGCTCGTGTTTACCAGTTCACGACATCGAATATGTAAATACTTCTTCTTCTTATGTTATTTCACTACCGAAATGTTGAAAGTCGCGTGAATTTAGACCAATGGATATACTTGTGTTGGTTGTAGAATATAGTAGAATATATTTTTATATGCGACCTCGGGCCAATACGTGGGTGCATACTTTCTATAGGCGTCACTATGCGTACGACAACTTCTCTAGAGTTTGTGAGTCCATCACAGTTTTTTTCCATTTCCCTGCGTGGGATCTTTTACTCCTCCTGGCATAGTCATAGTCATAGACACCAGATCGAAGGGACGAATTAACGGCTTTTAGTGTCTCTTCCGAAAGACACGGGCAAAGTGGGGTGAACGAAATTGCCCAAGTTCGAAACGGCACAGATGGTTTTGAACCCCGGTCCCTTCGACCGAAAAGTCCGACGCCCTACCACAGGTTTTGAACCCCGGTCCCTTCGACCGAAAACCCGACGCTCCACCACACGACCACCGCGCCCCAGGTAGTTCTCATGTAGAATAGTTCTCAAATAGAGTATACGATCCCGGTCAACTCGTCGAGAACAGGAAGCTTAAAAAGGAGTCCCAGTTGGCGACTTGTATTTACGAGTATACGGGGGTCGTGCACTCTATATTTACATACCGTGAACGCGTATTCACGAGAGCAGTACCAGCGCATTCGAGGAAGTAAACCTGAGTTAGTATGATGTTGCGTTCCAGTTCACTCGTGTTTACCAGGTCACAACATGTAAATAGATGTCACGACCCCCGTGAACTCGCAGTTACGAGTCGACAACTGGAATGTGGCGAAGTCAATAGTGTCTAACGTTGGATGCTCGGGGCTCCTCATAAACGCAGCATAAGCAAGGGTATCTGCTTCAAAGTAGCCTATATACCTAGCTGATAGCGACCTAGCGCCATCGGTCGAATTCAATAACGTTACATTATGGAGTTCGGCGGTTTGACCGGAGACATATCAAGAGCCATGAGAACTCTGTTCGAAACATATGAAGATATTAAGGGTAACTACACAACATATTATAACTTCACGCGTTTTGTGTAAATATATAAATGTCTATGATTTCATCTTATCGCAATGCCAATGGCAGTGGTGTCAACAATTAAGCCGGCCAGGGCGATAATCGGTGATACCGAAGACGTCCAGGTGGCAAGGGGTAAGCTCACTATTTTTGCCACGTTTGCGGATGTGCGTAAGCTATAGTATAATTGTCTCTTGAACCCTAAAAGGTTCTGATCAGCCAGACCAACAATTTCCAAAAGTTACTAGTCTGGCAACAAAGTTACTGGTCGTCATTTTACACTATTTATTACCAGTAAATCTTCGACCCCACAAATGAAACGTAACGCCTTTATTTTTTCAAAATGCTTCATATATCAAGGGTTTTTATGGTATGTCAAACGTTCACTATTTAAAACGTTAACTTCCAACAATCGCATAAACCAAGCACATGTGTGTCGAAGGATGGCAGTTTATATTACATGAAACCTTAACTTCTAACAGTCGCAGAAACCACATGCGTACACTGCAAATACTTCAGTACGTAAACCGTTTGAGAGTACATAGTACCATCTGGGCAGTTTATATTAATTATAGTACACACACCCTTGTATTGACCTGAGGTCGCAGTCCTCGAGCCACCACCGCAAGTATCCATGGGTCTAAATTCAAACGACCTTCAACATTTCAAACACACAATGAGTATTGCATCATGTGCGTGACGCTGTTGTTTCTGGTAATACTTTTTCCCTTGAAGCAGTCTCAAGCATATTGGTGGCATAGGTATTGGCCTGAGCCATTTGGTAAACATTGCTATCATGACTGTCACGTATGAACTATCAAGTTATTCCATCCTCGGGATGGGAATTTTTGCTGATAATAATAATTATAATTTATTGTCAAACAATCCCTACCCTTAATGGTATTACATCATATAGAAACTTTTCTATTCAACATCTGCTCCCATTTCCACAATGTAATATTTTTATTGCTTTCATAGAAAATTTATACAGGTATAATATTTTTTAATTAATATTTATGTACAGCGGTGCACTGTATAGTAGACTATATGCACTTTGTTTGCAATGACATTAGCCAAATGGATTTCTTCTTGCATGAAGTTGTATCTTTTTCATTATGTCCTGTTTCTGGATGATAGAAATAATTGTATATTCATGGCACTCCTAATTAAATATTTAATTAATGTTTAGTTCAGTTGTATGTTATTAATACTAGGATATCAGCTTGAATATATATATATATATATATATATATATATATATATATATATATATATATATATATATATATATATATATATAATATATATATATATATATATATATATATATATATATATATATATATATATATATATATATATATATATATATATATAATATATATATATATATATTAATAACATAGCATGTATAATAATATATAGCATTTACATCATCCAGTTGCTTCAACTAGTTTAGTTATTACTGGTGTCCGGGCATAATTTATCATTATTATATATTATGGATTTTGTTTTTGTATTATTTATGCAAAATAAAATAGTTTCGGTAATCTTATATAACTTTATGGGCCCTTATTACTACGGCTTTCTATTTCATTCTTACCTCATTTTATCTCACCCAAGACTTTCATTCCATAGTATACTGCATTGCTTCAGGTACAGAAAGGGCAGATATTATTATCAAATATTGCATTGTGGTCCAAATAGCACCACGGAATACACTAGCATCTGCGGTTATAGCCCAGTGATGCATGGTAATCATGGAAGCTGGTGGTGGATTTCACAATACTATTTCAACCACAAAAGTGCCCTAAAGTGCAATAGTTGATAATATCTGCCTTTAACTTGCTTTAATATTTAATGTGATGGAGGATAATGGAATAAATGTTTTGGAGGAACGTTTTACGGTAAGATTGGCATATAAAGCCGTAATGATTTTTCTTGAAAATCACCCTCCTTGTACTCCATGTATACAAATAAAAGCACAGAGAAGAAACATGTTTTCTTACTGTTTCATCCAAGCTCAATGATAAAAGACATTTTCTGATTGGTTGGATGATGCAAGCTCTGCAAATATCCTAGAATCTTCATTTTGGCTTGTCGTGGTCAGTCAGACTCACGAACAATACAGGGAAAAATGGTAAACAAATGTCTTACAATTTTATTGTCTGGTGAACATCAAATGATGGAGATTTCAATCTCCGGGACAGTTTTTTGGCTTTGTCAAAATGTTGGAGACTCCATACCAACGACAGAGAGTGAACATATGTGAGTTTGCTTCTTCCGGTGGCCAGTTTTGATGATAAGCTGTAAATACTGCTGCGAAACATTGTATTTTCCCTAAAAAAAATAGGCATTGACATGGCTCACTAACTTAAAAAAAATTTACTGACCCAGCAGAAAAGTAGTGTAGTCAGTGTATATTTCGAACACTGGTCTTGGTGCTTCAAACAGGGAATGACACACTTCCTAATCTGTAAACTTTTATTTAAAATTTTAATGTAGATAGATCTATATAAAATAAGGCAATATTATAATACAAGGTGTTTGTTTGTTTATTCTTTTAAATTGACAGAAATGTTCACTATGTTGTTAGCATCATCTAAAGTCCTAGGAATTTGTTGACATTATTATGAGTGCACATATATATATATATATATATATATATATATATATATATATATATATATAGTAAACTGAAGCTAGCATTAGACCCCCATGCCAGTAGCCATTTTACACTTGTTTTTTTTACCTCCAGTCATTCTATTTATGAATGCATAAAGGTAGACCAACTTAATTATGTCAGAAAGTAAAATAAATAAATAAAAACAGTAGAAACATGTATATATATTGGGAGTTTCTGTCACACAGGCAGAAAGATTTTTGTCTTGTGGTTTCTTCCATAAGGTCTGTGTAATATGGAAACAAGGCCACACCAAAGATTGATACTTAAACTAAAAGCCCATGTAATCACCTGGATAGAAAAGTGGCTTACACACAGAAGACAGAGAGTAATAGTAGACAGTGAGATTTCAAACTGGAAATCGGTTTGAGTGGGGTACCACAGGGATCAGTATTATGCCCTATACTGTTTTTAATATATATAAATGATCTAGAAGATGACATATCTAGCAAAGTACTCAAATTTGCAGATGACACAAAAGTATTCAGAAAGGTTACAAATGATGCAGATAAACAAAGTTTACAGGATGATCTAGATAAATTAGTTAAATGGTCAGAAAAATGGCAAATGTTATTCAATTTTGGGAAGTGCAAATGTATACACATAGGGTATGGAAACATGGACGAAGAATATAAAATGGGGGATGCTGTACTAGGTAGAACCACACAAGAAAAGGACTTAGGAGTAACATTTAGTGCTGACATGAAAGTTTCATAGCAATGTGGGATTGCTGCTTCAAAAGGAAATCAAATTCTAGGGCTAATTAGGAGAACTATCATGTATAAGGAGAAACAGCTAATTGTACCTCTGTACAAAGCAATAGTTAGACCACATTTGGAATATTGTATTCAAGCATGGAGGCCGTATCATAAGCTAGAAAGAATACAACGAAGAGCAACCAAAATGATTCCAGAATTGAGATACCTTAGTTATGAAAGTCGCTTATTACAATGTGGTTTGACAACACTAGAGACCAGGAGACTAAGAGGAGACCAAATAGAAGTATTTAAAATAGTGAATGGTTATGAGGATGTTGATAGGAATATGTTTTTCAAACTTAAAGAAGGCAGTAGAACCAGAGGACACAAAGTAGCATTAGTTAAGGAGCAGTGTAGGTTGGACATGAGAAAGTACTCTTTCTCACAGAGGGTGATAAATGAATGGAACAAACTGCCAAATGATTGTGTTAATGCTAATAGTGTCAATATGTTTAAAAATAGAATTGACAGATATTTGATAAGGGTGGGCTACACATAGATGAGAACATTTTTGGACTCTCGATAAGCCAATGGCTTCCTTGTCCACTTTGCCATCTGGAACTTGTTGTTTGGGATGGCAGTCTTGTTAAATCTTGTTAAAGGATAGTGATCCTGATAGTAAAATTAATAAATTAAAACAACAAAAATATGACAATTTTTGTAGTTTCTATTGTAATGGCAGAAACTAGGGGAGAAATGTATTTCTGCCACACATGCAGAAAGTATTTCTGCCGCATGGCTTCTACCATAAGGATAGCTTATCTGACTAGTGCTCGCCTTTGTGAACTCGCCAAGAAGAGAATCTGAACTCAAGAATTGTGGTCTCATTGTTACCCACTGTAACATTGTTACACACCGTTTTGTCTAGGCGTTCCCGTGAAGGGCCAGCAGCCAATCAGCATCTCTATCGAGATTCTACACTTAACATTTTTTTGCCTGATTTAATTTTTCAGTCTGACAGTTGTGTCATTATAATCAAAGTTTAAGTTAATTTGAATTGCATCGTATCAACTGATAATGGTTCATTTTATGAATTAGCCAAATTTCCGGATGACATCATAATTAGCTGATTATTTATGCACCCACAATCTGGGTGCACACATAATTTCCTTCACAATGAAAAGTACACATTGCATCCAGGCGGTGATGTGCGCGACAAACGGTAGCGCCAAAACGCGGAGCCTGGATAATCAAACATAATAAGGACAGAAACCTGCTAACCCTGTCGTAGATTATGGGCCAAACAGAAGCGTTCGCTTCTGATTGGTACACTGGTGCCTGATGACTCATGCCTGGTGCCCAGTCCACAGTGTGGCGCCACTGTTGTAGTCTTTCCTGTGTCTCTAGGTATGATTCCGAAACAAGACTGAGTGCCATACATAACACGTTTTGTTGAAAATGGGTGGGCTCCCAAATCTGTATGTGGACTCTTAAACATTAGCTTAGTGGGAGTCTGGTGTATTCCCAGACATGACCAGAGTGGGAGTCTGGTGGACTCCCAGATATGACCAGAGTGGGAGTCTGGTGGACTCCCAGACATGAGCAGAGTGGGAGTCTGCTGGACTCCCAGACATGACCAGAGTGGGAGTCTGGTGTACTCCCAGATGTGACCAGAGTGGGAGTCTGGTGTACTCCCAGATATGACCTGAGTGGGAGTCTGGTGGACTCCCAGACATGACCAGAGTGGGAGTCTGGTGGACTCCCAGATATGACCAGTGTGGGAGTCTGGTGGACTCCCAGATATGACCAGAGTGGGAGTCTGGTGGACTCCCAGACATGAGCAGAGTGGGAGTCTGGTGGACTCCCAGATATGACCAGAGTGTGAGTCTGGTGGACTCCCAGGCATGACCAGAGTGGGAGTCTGGTGTACTCCCAGACAGGACCAAAGTGGGAGTCTGGTGGACTCCCAGACATGACCAGAGTGGGAGTCTGGTGGACTCCCAGACATAACCAGAGTGGGAGTCTGGTGGACTCCCAGGCATGACCAGAGTGGGAGTCTGGTGTACTCCCAGACAGGACCAAAGTGGGAGTCTGGTGGACTCCCAGACATGACCAGAGTGGGAGTCTGGTGGACTCCCAGACATAACCAGAGTGGGAGTCTGGTGTACTCCCAGATATGACCAGAGTGGGAGTCTGGTGGACTCCCAGACATGACCAGAGTGGGAGTCTGGTGGACTCCCAGATATGACCAGAGTCGGAGTCTTGTGTACTCCCAGACATGGCCAGAGTCGGAGTCTGGTGTACTCCCAGACATGACCAGAGTGGGAGTCTGGTGTACTCCCAGACATGGCCAGAGTGGGAGTCTGGTGTACTCCCAGACATGACCAGAGTGGGAGTCTGGTGTACTCCTAGATATGACCAGAGTGGGAGTCTGGTGGACTCCCAGACATGACCAGAGTGGGAGTCTGGTGTACTCCCAGATATGACCAGAGTGGGAGTCTGGTGGACTCCCAGACATGACCAGAGTGGGAGTCTGGTGGACTCCCAGATATGACCAGAGTCGGAGTCTGGTGTACTCCCAGACATGACCAGAGTGGGAGCTTGGTGGACTCCCGCCAATTTCCAATGAAAATCAATGCTTGTATAGAATATGTTAAAGGCACAATTTTCAATATTTAGTATATAATGCGTGTGTCAAAGGGACAGGTTTTTGATATTTAATGTAGGATGCATTGAAGGGACAGTTTTCGGTATTTAATCTGGGGACGTGTTAAAATTACAGTTTTTCAATGTTTAAATAAAATAGGATCAGGATGAGTTAAGGGACAGGTTTAACATGTTGGATGTGTTAAAGGGGGTCATGTTGGAACATTTAATCTTCGACAAGTTAAAGGGACTGTTTTTCAATGTTAAAATAACCTAGGATATATCAAAGATTCAAAGGGACAGCTTTTCAATGTTTAATCCAGGATGAATTAAATGGACAGTTTTTCAATTGTTTAGATAATCTAGGGCCCAGGAGTCAGCAACCTTTTTGAATGGAGGACCAAATTAGTTACTTAGAATAGGTCAGCTGGTCACACATGTGCACAAGCACACAATCACATTATCCTCATCGTAACTGATACAATAATTATACTAATACCTTATGTGGTATCGAGTACTGTTGTAAATAGCACGTCCATGGATATGATTTATTATTATCATCATTAAATATCAACATCTAATTTTGAACAGGGCTGTCACCATGCTATTCAAAGCACATTATTCATGTTACGTGTCCTTGGCAATCCACTGCTTTGACCCGTGTGACACTGACGCCTGGTGCTTGTGATGTTGCTGCACCACCAAGTGTCCGACATCTAGCTGCAGACTTGTCCCTGCTAGCCTCAGTACGCCATTCCAAGTATCCATCTGTTAGATGCGTTCACCACATGTATTTCACAAAGTTCATCTTCATTTACCACTGTCAGACGTGGAGACAAACTGGAATAGTTCATTGATTAGTTGCTCTCGTTCTTGGTGTTGGAAAAAATCACGCATCCATGAGGGGTCAGTGAATGCTGGTACTTCTGCTGCACTCTTCTTCTCCATGAACACGCTAATCATGTCTCAGGTTGTACACGTGGCACAGCATGGCAACCCAACCGAGTCAGGGCACTTTCAGGGCGCATTCATCTTGGCTGGAAAGTGCTGGAACTGTCGGCGATTTAGACCATGAGCTCGAATGTAGATAGGTCCTCACGGTGACGTCCGTTATGTTCTGCGTTTCCATAGGCTTGCCACACTAACTGGAGTGGTTACTGAAGAGATCCACCCTAGCACCTGCATTGTCTCGAACCTTATCTGTCAGCACACAACTCTATTTGCCATTATCACTGAAATGCAACAAAGAGAGCACTTTCATGTCTGCAAAGGTGAATTCCTTAAACTTTGAAGGAAGAGAGAAAACAATTTTTATATGTTCATCGCGTATTACCAAGTTGCATGATGTGATCTGTCTACGAAAGCCTAGGCAGGACGTACTGTTTAAAAAAAATTATATATCAGTATTGCAGGCATGGGCCGCATTATGCACAATCTTGCTGTAAGTCGGCCGGCCGCATTAAGTAGCTCTTTGGGCCGCAGGTTGTTATGGATATGTAGCCATATGTACCAGATGCCTAATGTCAGCACATCGATAACACATTTTTTTCTCATGTAGATACTCCGAAACCTGATGCATTCTGGGATGTCGTGGTATTGACCGCAGCTGATGAGGATCAGAAGGTCGCATATGACCTTCAGTTGAAAGAGAAGCTTGACCTTGGCACCATCCCGAAGTTTTGTCAGTATCACGTGTTCTCTGACCCTCCAGGACCTAAAGCAGGTAAGTGATATGTAGACACTGCAACTTAGTAATAATGTTTTATAATTATTATTATTATAGGGCGTGGTGTCCTTAAAAAGCGATTACATATCAAATGATGACATTGTACTTAATGTATTTAAAATAAATGTTCAAGAAAAAATTTATTTATCAATAATTATTGTATGCATATATGTATGTATGTATGTATGTATGTATGTATGTATGTATGTATGTATGTATGTATGTATGTATGTATGTATGTATGTATGTATGTATGTATATATATATATATATATATATATATATATATATATATATATATATATATATATATATATATATATATATATATGTATATATATATATATATATATATATATATATATATATGTATGTACACACACACACACCCAAGTGTAAATAATTAATAAATTTATGTGTCGTAAGAAAATTGGATAAAAATATTTAAATTAAGATAGAAACAACATAACAAACACTGATGCCATAATTGGAACATTATTAAAATGAATGATGCAAAAGCCATGTGATTTATATGTAAACCTGGTAAAACATTGAATAATAATACTGTGTCAGTCTCATTCATAATTGAACACATCAATGCAATAACCTCGAAAGTGCTGTGGGAGTGGGACTGAGAAAACTGCAGTAGGAGTTTGAAATAGGACAGCTGTCAAAAGGTACACTTTCTTGTAATAAACATTCTGTCCCAACCAGGTGTGATCCCAGCTTGGTTAAAAAGTACACTTTCAGCTGACAAAAATACATTTTCAGCTGGCAAAAAAATTATGGTCAGTCCTTTGTTTATAGGCTGTGGTGGCTCCACCTTACACGTGCTACAGGAACTGGACAAGTTGTACACCTCCAAGCTGAAGAATTACCGCATCCTCCTCCTGAATGCAGGTGGCCAGAGCCAGCGACTGCCTAGTGCTAGCGTCCTGGGGAAGATATTCACTGCCTTACCCATTGGCAAGCCTATGTATCAACAGTTGGAGGTGAAGCTGGCGCTGTATCTGCCTCTTCTGCAGCGCATGAAAGCTGGAGTTTTCCATGCTTCATCCGACACCATAGAAGTGTTTGACCTTGGTGATGGTGGAGACTGGACATTTGAGAAACCTGGGTTCACCGCCCTAGCACACCCATCTAGTCTGGAGATCGGTACAACTCATGGGGTATTTGTTGTAGAGCAGAATGGTAGTCCAACATCCACACTGGCTGGGCTTCGTTGCTGCCTTCAAGTCTTACAGAAACCAACTGTGCAGATGATGAAGGAGCGGGAAGCGATTGTGACCATCAATGGCCGACCCACTGTCTACACCGACAGCTGCTTTTTCTTTGACCACGGTGTTGTTGACAGACTGATCAAGTTCTACCAGGTGAATGCTCCTCTCCACTGCGAAATTGATGCCTATGGAGACTTCCTCCAGGCACTTGGTCCACGCTCAACTGAAGACTACACGAGGGACGTGAGAAACGTTAGTAAAGTTGATCCGTCACTAGTGAGTGTGCGGCAACAAATATACCGTCTGCTCTGTGATGTTCCATTGAACGTTGTCGTGCTGAATGCTTCAAAGTTTTATCATCTCGGTACGATGCAGGAATACATCGACCACCTATGTGTGGATGCTGAGCTGTCTCGCCACGTTGGCTTTGGCAGGAATGTCTTCAACCATGTCATCAACTCCGCCCCACCTGCAGACGGATTCAGCGATGCAGTACAAGGCTGCTTGATGCACAACCGTCTGTCTGGCTCGTCCACGGTTGCGCACACGGCTGTCGTCGAGTATTGTGACTTCAGCAGTTCCATCAACATCGGTCCGCATTGCATCATCAGTAACTGTGCATCACAAGACAGTGTGGACATTGGCATACCTTGTGACAAGTTCTTGCACACGGTGGCTGTTCGACGAGAAGGGAGAGAGTCAGAGTACGTCACAATGGTTCTTGACATTGGCGATAACCTGAAGAAGCTGGCCAAGTCAGAATCGGATGTGGGTTCTCTGTCATTCCTAGGCCAACCTCTGTCGGTGACAATGGGGAAGTTGTCCCTCTCAACCGTAAACCTGTTTCCCACCAACTCTCTTCCGTACAGCCTTTGGTATGCGCACATCTTCCCAGTGTGTTCGACTATGACTGAGTCGTTCAATCGGGCACTTGGGCTGCTACAGATGCTGCTGTCGTCTGACGCAGTTGCAGATGGTGGCACGAGTGACAGAATGTCGATGGCTGACATGCTACAGCACAAGGATGTCGCTGCCATGCTGGCTTACAGACGACACCTTCATGACAAAATAGCATCAGGCCAAACTGACTTGCATCGGTGGGTGTGACATCACAGGAGGCATAGATCTCAGACTTGCATGGAGGTGGGTGGGATATCACAGGAGGCAGAGATCTCAGACTTGCATGGAGGTGGGTGTGACATCACAGGAGGCATAGATCTCAGACTTGCATGGAGGTGGGTGGGATATCACAGGAGGCATAGATCTCAGACTTGCATGGAGGTGGGTGTGACATCACAGGAGGCATAGATCTCAGACTTGCATGGAGGTGGGTGGGATATCACAGGAGGCATAGATCTCAGACTTGCATGGAGGTGGGTGTGACATCACAGGAGGCATAGATCTCAGACTTGCATGGAGGTGGGTGGGATATCACAGGAGGCATAGATCTCAGACTTGCATGGAGGTGGGTGTGACATCACAGGAGGCATAGATCTCAGACTTGCATGGAGGTGGGTGGGATATCACAGGAGGCATAGATCTCAGACTTGCATGGAGGTGGGTGTGACATCACAGGAGGCATAGATCTCAGACTTGCATGGAGGTGGGTGGGATATCACAGGAGGCAGAGATCTCAGACTTGCATGGAGGTGGGTGTGACATCACAGGAGGAGTGTCCTGAGATCTCAGACTTGCATGGAGGTGGGTGGGACATCACAGGAGGAGTGTCCTGAGATCTCAGACACTCCAGCAACATTTCAAGGCTATGCAATATGATATTCAAGACAAAACTATTTATTGTGGTTTTACAATTAGTTATTGAAGTTATCAAATGGTTTACAAAGATACATGTTTCCTTTGAAGGGATGATAGAAAGAATCTGATCTATGCTTACATTCCATAATTCATTGCAGGCATGGGGCGATTAATCCACTGGATTAACTATTTAAGCTTATTTATTTAGCGAACTCAGTCTGCTGATGAAGGCTGTGTGAAATGGCCAAAATATTTGGAACAAAAATGTCAAACAAGTTTCTTGAGAGGTAACTATGTAAAATAAGTTTAGTTAATCTTTGATTTGTTTTAAATCAAGTTAAGTTATTAATCTACTAGATTACCTAGTTAAGTTAATCTTTGTGATTTTTAATAAAGTTATGCATTTTGAGAGTTAGCTAGTTAAGTTGAATTAATTTATTTGCCTAGTTAAGTTAATGATTAATTTTACCAGTTGACTTATGAATGACCCTGTTAGCAGCATGAATAACAACATTTTCCACATGTTTCTTTTTATTTTATATTATTCTTTTATTTTATGTACAGTGAACAGCCAAAAGCCCCAAAGCCAAAGACAAGTCACTGCCTCATAATACGCGTACATGTAAATCTGTATCATCAGTCGATGTTAATAACTCAAATTTAGTATACAAAATATTGTCTGACAGTACATTACATGTGGATCTATACTAGGCATGGAACAATTCATTTGCATTAACTAGTTAAGTTAATCTTTTTTTCAGTTAAGTAAAATGCCTGCTATTGCAGAATCTGCTATTTCAAAAGTTGTCAAACACTATAGCACTAACTGGTGCCAATATACTAAATTGATTAATCAACAATAATGCTCGAGGACTATGAATGCTTTAACTGAACTATTTTTAGTTAATTTATTAATAAAATGTATTTACCCATCAACTTTCTTAATTTGCTGAACTACACCCGTTTATTTGAATCCATTGTTTATAATGTTCACTATGTTTTACTCTTTACTTTGATCTAATTATTTTAAGGGCTACTATGCTTATCTGTATACATGTAATATCTTGGTTTTAAATTCATGACCATTGGGAAGGTAAAATATATATTTTGTGATGTTTATCATGAATAAATTTGTAAAAAATTATTATGTAATAATAAACTGTGGGATTGCAGTGGTAATATGTGTGTTGACATTTCGAAATAATGTGTCACGTAACAACCATGGTAGCATGCCATGTGACACCTATTTAATATATTTATTATAAAACTGCACCCTTTACATCAGAATTATCTGATGTTCTTGATTTTGGATATTACTGTATTAGTATTTATATGAAATATACTGTTTTGTTGCCAGAGAAGAATTATTGTGCATTCAATAATATTTAGGATAATCTCGAAATATTGATCTACGACACTACATATAACTGATGTCATTTAACCTCTGACCACCTCCACATGAAACTTTGAATTACACTGACATGTGGATACTTGTGACAATGTCCCTGTCCTTCATGCTGTCACCATCACAACAAATTATCACCTACTGCATATCGCCTCTTGATGCAAAATTACCTGCATGGGTTCAAAGTGTGCACCCTTATGAACTGTGATTGGACATATTTGTTTTTTGGAAAAAATACTTCAATTTTATTATGTGGCGCTAAACAAAACAGGTGTTAGCCCCCTCACCGGGATATGTGTTTCATGTTAGTCATTAAACAAAACAGGTGTTAGCCCCCTCACCGTGATATGTATTTCATGTTAGTCATCTATGATTTAAGATCATCCTTAAGCTACTGTTTGTAATTATATGATACAATACACATTCCATTTGCCTGTTAACCAAGACTCGTTGACTTGTTGTATATGCCAGTAGTGTTTGTGGATTCCTTCGGATGATGCTCAGTTTCCAGTCTCTGTTACCTGATCTGATGATCAAACTCAATTCTTTTGATGATGCTAACAAAAGTCCACACTCATAATAAACCAACTGCGAATGTTACTTAAATTCTTCACGCTCTACGAACATCAACAAACCTTATTTGTGATGGGCTCAGTCAATCCCATTCTGAGTTTCTCTGTGGTAAAGTAGAGTGGTGGAGATCTGACTTCAGACACATGTCTTCTCATAAACTCACAAACTATTGTCCTTGATCCTAGACAAATGAAGGGAGGCAGACAGGGACTGATGCAGGGGTATAGGGAGGGGAAAGATGAGGCATATCAGGGAATACGGGGATAGACGGGTTAGTGACTGGACTCTGGGAAGATGGAGAGATGGTTGGACTGAGAGAAAGTAGAATGGGAGAGGCAGGGAAAAGGCTTGAGACAACAACAAACAGGGACTGGGAAGAAGGAGAGGGAGAAGACAGCAGCAAACAGGATTTGTGCAGAGGGAGAGAGACATAAGACAACAAACAGGGATTGGGAAGAGGGAGAGGGATTGGGAAGAGGGGGGATTGGGAAGAGGGAGAGAAACCTAAGACAACAAACAGGGATTGGGAAGAGGGAGAGGGAGAAGACAACAACAAACAAGGATTCGGAAGAGGGAGAAAACAATAATAAACAGGATTGGGAAGAGGGACAGAGACAGAAGACAACAAACAGGGATTGGGAAGCTTAGAGGGAGAAATTAACAACAAACATGGATTGGAGAGAGGGAGAAGACAACAACAAACGGGTTGGGAAGAGGGAGAAGACAACAACAAACATGGATTGGGAAGAGGGAGAGGGAGAAGACAACAACAAACATGGATTGGGAAGAGGGAGAGGGAGAAGACAACAACAAACATGGATTGGGAAGAGGGAGTAGGAGAAGACAACAACAAGCAGGTATTGGGAAGGGGGAGAGAGGAACAAAGTGTTGCAAGCAGGGAGGAAATACTGAAGCAGGATTATAGATCAAATGTGATTTATAAGCAAAGAATGTTGCCAAGAATACTTCAAATATTTTTTACATTAAAAATAAAACAAATCTAATTTTTTTATAATTAATTTTACAAATAAATAAAATAGTACAGCTATAACATCCACAGTTGCCTGACATTCAGTGCCACTTCTGTGACGAGCAAGTTTTATAAGAATATGTAAGAGTGCATATTGGTCTACATATGCTGCACATTGACACACCTTGGTTTACATATGCTGCACATTGACACACCTTGGTTTACTGCAACAACATATTACATTAATGTAGTTGGTTACACATTACATTGATGTAGCTGGTTACACATTACATTGATGTAGCTGGTTACACATTACATTGATGTAGCTGGTTACACATTACATTAATGTAGCTGGTTACATATTACATTGATGTAGCTGGTTACATATTACATTGATGTAGCTGGTTACACATTACATTGATGTAGCTGGTTACATATTACATTGATGTAGCTGGTTACTTACTAGCATTTTGCAGTTGTTTAATAGTCACTGATTAGAAAACGTTAGTTGAATATCAGCTGCTATGATACTTAATTGAACTACTACATTTAACTATGCTTTTCTATATTAGCAATCATCAAAGTGTAACAAGATGTTTGTCCCTGGATTTTCCACATTTCTACTTCTTGGTTGTGACGCATACACCGGTAGATAAACAAGACAGTGTGAAGTTGACAGTGACCTACAAGCACTGAACTCTGGGCTACATGGTGACCTGCTGAACTCGAGGGTATATTGTAGGTTCCGGTTGTGAATGGTGGTGGTGTGTTGCAGCTCGTGTATACAGGACATACTGTAAGGTAGTATTTGTATTGTGTTTATAAATGTTAATTTGCAATAGAATACATGTTTTGACTACATAAGTTGTCAGTAGAACAGAATTAAGTGGAATGGTTCAGCCATTTGAGGGTTATATGCACTGTAGTAGGCCCAGAATACACCCGGCACTGCTGGCTCGAGTTAGGTGATTAAATGACAACTGAGATTATCTACCAACAACTAAAAGTTATGTTGAAAAAGATTGCACAAATCACATAGTGTTTGACGTGGTGGTAGTTGTCCCATAGATTGGGTTCAAGATGACCACTAATTGCACTTGTGTCAACGTTGACACCTGTCAATCATTGCATGGACACCATCATTCAGTTTACCAGTACAGTACTCTTTTGTCCTATTTGCTCTAATTATTTAAACTTTTATCCCGTACATAAGTGAATTTCATGTAGATTGAAGGTGGTATATATGGGTCGTGTATTTATAGGTAAGTCTCATAATGATGTGATTGATATTTTATCTACCTCTCTTGTAATTGTTGTATTGTGTTCCTCTGCTGTCTACAGACTATGAGGCCTGCCCTTGACTCCCCTTCAACCACTGCTACTCTTGACTCCCGTTCAACCACTGCTACTCTTGACTCCCCTTCAACCACTGCTGCTCTTGACTCCCCTTCAACCACTGCTGCTCTTGATGGTCAGTCTCTTTGAAATATTCTTGTAAAGCTAAATTAAAATATTCTGTTGTAGTAAGTAACTTTTATTAGCATTTATTAAATTAACCTTACTACCAATATTACAAGCATATAACTACTTCTAATTAGAACACTTTTTAAGGGAGGGAACCTTCATAAACTTCAAAATTATAGACAGAATGACTGCACTGGCACAGAGCAGAGGAAGGCGGCGCAGTTGTTTCTGCCCGATGTGATGCCTTCGGTGCAAGAGGATTGAACAAAATTGTATGTAAGTCAGTATTTATGTATGTATATGTATGTGTATGTGTGTACAGTATGTGTTTATACAGGTATATACTATATATATATATATATATGTATATACATATACATATACATATATGTATATACATATATATATATATATATATATATATATATATATATATATATATATATATATATATATATATATATATATATACACAAAAAGGTTGTATTGACAGGTGTCCATGGTCAGTGTAGATGTACCTTGTATTGACAGGTGTCCATGGTCAGTGTAGAAATGTAGAAATACCTTATATTGACAGGTGTCCATGGACAATGTAGATGTACCTAGTATTGACAGGTGTCCAAATTCAGTGTAGATGTACCTTTTAGTGACAGATGTCCATGGTCAGTGTAAATGTACTTTGTATTGACAGGTGTCCATGGTCACTGTAGATCAGGGGTCAACAACCTGTGGCCTGCGGGCCTACTGCGGCCCGCGTAGCTATTTCATGCGTCCCGCGGACTGACAACGATTTTGTGCAAAATGCGGCCCGCTCCTGCCACATTGGTATACAAAATAACATGTCCACGTGATGAATATAATAATATACCAAATATGTATGTTTACTTCTTTTAATATTTAATGAATTCACTTTTGCGTATGCAGACATGAAAGTATGCAGCACGGCCCTCCTAAGGAACACACCATTAAACAACTTTGGCTTGTATTTAATGTGTTCACATTGTGGACAGATATGTGCGTTACCCATTGGATAACTATTTTCAGTAAATAAACAACCTAACTAAGTTGCATTTCAAAAATAGTAAATATCCAAAAAAGCCATCTTGCCCCAACCTTGGGGCAAGACGGTCCTCTACCTGGGGTAACACGGTCTATAACCCCCTCCTCGTGGTTTTTACTTATACAGTCGCGCCTCGTTATTACGCGGATTCGGATATAACGCGGTCGGTCGTGGACCACGAATTTGGTCCTGCTTAAACCTACTTAGAATTACTTTGACAATTCTCAAGAAACATTAGGCAAACAATGTCAGTGAATGAGTATCAACGTGTTGTTTGTTTTGCGTTACCGCCGACATTAATCGCTGTCACTCGCTTCACTTCGATGGTTTGTAAATTGCAATCGAGATTCACAAATACGCCTCGCATAAAAATCAGATAAACAGTTTTAAATGCAATTAGTATGCAATCATAATTTATACGTTTTCGGCTGCTCAGGTCCAGGTTATTATTTTCGATTCGTAGGCCTATTGGGCCAGTACATCATCATCGTAGTAGATATATTTCATAACAGTTTACGTACATGTGTTTTATTCAGTTCAAGAGTCAAGAGGGTGTGACATTTAAAAATAATACACGTTGATGCTAGTATACTCGTTTAATAAGTTCCATAAACTGCATATTGGCGTATAAGACAGTGCTGCAAGCGCACGGGGCTTTGACGGCGTTCTTGGGATTGGTGCCGCGGGCAGCGATCGCTATTGTTTAGTAGCACCCTGGTGGCAGATATGAGAACACCTAACGCGCCTCGCGTACAGCGCAGTCCAAAGTTGTGGACCCCGACTAGCGCGTTATAACGAGGCTCGACTGTATGAACGAACTATTGCCTGAAATTAAAATGTATATTATATACAAATGGTATGATAGTAATATATCAGGCCATTATGGTTGTTAAATTTAAATGGGAGTTAACATATAATATATACCTTGCAATCCATACATAATCTAATATTGGTTTAGTGATATTCCATCATAATTACAGCCTACGGGCTAGCAGAACGTAAATTATGCAATGTTCGTATTATATTCAATGTATAAAACATAATTGGTCATGTGTAATACATTTGACAAAGTGTGATGATGTGCATGTGGGATAAGACATAGGGACCGTCTTGCCCCATATGCTCAGTCCCCCAGAGACGTGTGTCTTAATAAGATGTATACAAAGCACAACATACTACTCCACATTTTGTATTGTTTGATCTGTCAACTGATTAATAATATTATCATTTCACCAATTAAGTCCATGATTCATGATTCACAACGTTGTATGGTCAGTTTCATCATTTTACTATTGGCAAAATATTAGATCAATGCATATAAAAGTTAAAAAACACACTGATTTAATTACGTCTGTCTCGTGTTGCTGAACTTTCGGGCGGGTTTCAGATAGAATTAGCTTCATTTTGCACCAGATTTGGAACGTTCACAGTTATATATTTTGAGTACATGGTGGGGGCCGTCTTACCTCCAGGGACCGTGTTGCCCCAGGTTACCCTACTACCGTATTTGTGTTTGAGTGATAATGTGTTGTTTTAACTAACGTTCGTCGCCTGCCAGCGAAATGGCGAACGGAGTTGTACGCTGATGGAAAAGGTTCAAGACTAAGGAGGTGCCAAGCAAAGCTCTTCAGGGCACACTCCATCATCCAACGGGAAAGCCCATGTGGCAAGTCGATGAAAATGCAGAACGTAATAAGGGTCGCCGTGAATACTAAACTGTGTTCGCTCTCGCTGTCTAAACTACCGGCAGTTCCAGCACCTTGTGACCGAGATGAATACGCGATATGAAGAACTCCTGTAGTACACCGAAGTGAGCTGAGGCATGCAGGAACAAGTCTGCAGCCAGGTGTGGGCCACTTGGTGGCGCAGCTACATCACCAGCAACAGGCTTCAGTGTCACACGGGGCAACATGGCACCAGTGACATGCCAAGAACATGTAACCTGAATAATGTGTTTTTGAATAATGTAACTGTTGTTCAAAATCAGACGTTGATGTTTGACGATAATAATAACTCATATTCGTGGACGTGCTATTTACAACAGTGGTCAATACAACTGCTAGACACAAGGTATATAATTGCATTGTGCCAATTACCACGAGTGTGCGTGCGTGCGTGCGTGCGTGCGTGCGTGCTTGCGTGCGTGCGTGGCCCGCTAACCTATTCAAAGTCACTTATTTGGCCCTCCATTCAAAAAGGTTGCCGACCCCTGCTGTAGATGTACCTTGTATTGAAAGGTGTCCGTGGTCAGTGTAGTAGAAGTACCTTGTATTGATAGGTGTCCATGGTCAGTGTATACGTACCTTGTATTGACAGGTGTCCATGGTCAGTGTATACGTACCTTGTATTGACAGGTGTCCATGGTCAGTGTATACGTACCTTGTATTGACAGGTGTCCATGGTCAGTGTAAACGTACCTTGTATTGACAGGTGTCCATGGTCAGTGTATACGTACCTTGTATTGACAGGTGTCCATGGTCAGTGTATACGTACCTTGTATTGACAGGTGTCCATGGTCAGTGTATACGTACCTTGTATTGACAGGTGTCCATGGTCAGTGTATACGTACCTTGTATTGACAGGTGTCCATGGTCAGTGTATACGTACCTTGTATTGACAGGTGTCCATGGTCAGTGTATACGTACCTTGTATTGACAGGTGTGAACACTGCTGAAGAAAGTATTGAGAAGTTCCTCACTAAGAACAAAGACAGGA
This sequence comes from Lamellibrachia satsuma, assembly GCA_033239005.1. Lineage (NCBI taxonomy): Eukaryota > Metazoa > Annelida > Polychaeta > Sabellida > Siboglinidae > Lamellibrachia > Lamellibrachia satsuma. Next base: position 4,924,398 of record BSQZ01000028.1, read on the forward strand.
TGAGCCATGGAAATAATGCTTCAGTGGAAGATCTCCGACGGATCATTCCTATTTTAGTGATGTACTGCTTCAATTTAAGAAGCCCCTCAGAGAAGAAAGGTAATTCTAACATGTCAAGTTGACACCAATCATATCTTGTCTAGGAATCCCAACCTTTTGAACATGGTAAATTCTGGTGCACCCTGATTCAGGATTTGGGGAATTTATGAACACCATTTTTGCCTCACTTCAGTTCATGATATGATTCATAATGCAAACCTGAAGCAATACAAACCTGAAGCAATACAAACCTGAAGCAATGCAAACCTGAAGCAATGCAAACCTGAAGCAATAGAAACCTGAAGCATTAGAAACCTGAAGCAATAGAAACCTGAAGCATTAGAAACCTGAAGCAATAGAAACCTGAAGCAGTACAAACCTGAAGCAGTACAAACCTGAAGCAGTACAAACCTGAAGCAATACAAACCTGAAGCAATACAAACCTGAAGCAGTACAAACCTGAAGCAGTGCAAACCTGAAGCAATGCAAACCTGAAGCAATGCAAACCTGAAGCAATGCAAACCTGAAGCAATACAAACAGATGAAAGTTGAGAATGTAAAACATACTTAGGGGTAGTTCACATTTGTTAACATGTATGTATTCGTACAAAGTGTACTAAAGGAGGGAGGGTCAAGGGGGAGAGGGATGGGGGATAGGGGAGAGGGGTCAAGGGGGAGAGGGATATGGGGGATAGGGGAGGGGGTCAAGGGGGAGAGGGATAGGGGGATGGGGAGGGGGGTCAAGGCCTGCGTACTATTTTTAAAATGTCGGTTGCATGAGAAATTAGACCACCATTGCGCCGTGCAACCCACGTGGTGAACTGCTACAGCTGCTGTTGTTTTAAATTGTGTAACCGTTCACAGCGAGGCACTGTAAAACATTTGACATCTCGGAAATCCACAACTTCGTGGAAAACAGTGATAGATATGACACCATGGTTTTGTTAGAAAAACACAAAGCTTTAACATAATTATTGGAGATAAATGTTTGTATATATAGTCTGATGGTTGTTATTGTATGTCCTACATATATACACTGTGTCAAAACATTGTTACATCGATATTGTTCAACATGGAAAATAATCAACATATTAAAATACTAATTCGGATAGGCAGAGGGGATATGAGGATTAGTTAGCTTTGTATGAATACCTAAATATCGACAATTGTGAATGGCCAATTAATAGCTTATGTTACTTTCCACATGAATATAGGACTGAAATCTAGTCACGTTGTTACCTGTAATACAATGAACACAGAATGGGTCTAAATATAAGCAGAGTCTCTGCATATGTCTAAATACAATGGTTCTCACTGTTTGTCTCCGTCATGGCACCTCAATGCTGTCACACAGTCTTTCTGGAGAAGCTCAATGCTGGGCTGGAACTGGCAAACTAGTGTTTCTAAATCTGTTAACTTGTTTCCTTGTGTGGTAATTTTCAGTGAGAGGGTTGTGGAAAGATAGTCCCAATGGGTGGAACACCAGCATACCCTACCTAGACCCAAACAATGGTAGCAAGCCAAATCAAAATGTTCTTGTGACGATGGTAGACTATCTCTTGAGAATATACAAGGTGAGAAAAAGTGTGTTCACTAATATATCTGCATCATAGACTCATTCGAAATCTCATCTTAAACACACAAATATTCAAGGCTGCATACAGATTGACATTCTTTTTAGTCTGATAGTAAATATTACAACCTGTATGTGATATCTTATTTTATTTATATCTTATTGTACTTTATTATTACTGTATTTTAGAGCAGTCTGATGCTTTACCCATGTCCAGTTTTAAATAGTTTATTTGATTTAATTGTAGTTTTGCTTTATTAATGTTTTATTACCGTGGGTAATTGGATATAATATACTTTTAACTTATACATTGTATGCTTTTTATTAAATATGCATGTTTTTATTATACTGGATGCATTTTTTAGTCCGGTATTTAAACTCCTCTGAACAGATTTATTTATATCTTAACAGTCTGACATCCTGCTAAGTTACCACAGTTCAGTACTGTATGTGTCACAATGATGTCATGCATCCTTTCATAATTGGGATATGGTAGTATAGTGGTTAGACATTGGGTTTGAATTCTCCTGCTGCTGTTTTGAAGCTTTCCACTCCAGATTGTCCAATTCACTCAGCTATTGACAGAGTTGCATCTGTGAATGAATAGTCTTCGTGCAGTAATTGCAGCATGGCTGAATGCTTCCCAGAGAACTAAAGTTTGTGTTGGAATGAACAGGTCTGCTAAGGGTGAAGTATAAAACACTGAGTGGCTGTAAGGGCAATAAAAGAACCTACCTTTACCTTTATAGCGGAAACAAGAAGGACCGAGACCAGTGGAAGTAGAGGATGGAAAGAGACCAGTGGAAGTAGAGGATGGAAAGAGACCAGTGGAAGTAGAGGATGGAAAGAGACCAGTGGATGTAGAGGATGGTCCCAAGGACTGGGACCCAGTGAGTGAATGCCAGCAGCGCATCAAAGAAAAGACCAAGCGTATAGAGGACCATCAGATACTGACTAGCCATGAGATTGTCATAATTAATGGCGCTAAAGGTATTTGTGATATGACTTCTATATTCCACTACAACATGGGAATACCAGTATGAAAGCAATATGTTGCGGCTAACACATTAGAAGTTTTCATTTTCATTGTGAAACACATTTTATTCATTGAGAATAGTCCCTCCCCAATTCGTTTTTTTACTCATCTCATTTTGCAAAACATTGAACATATCTAGTATCCACTAATTTGTTATTTAGTTTTGGTGAAACCATTGGGCAAGTTATTAAATTATTTTTTACTGTCCGGTCAAAATTTCGGAAAAAAGGGTAAGAGTGATCCGGCTGTATATACTGTAGCATAAAGCTATTCACCCTTTCACAGGTCACCTAATCTAACACTCAAAGTCATTTCTTTCAATGATTTATAACAAAATATGCACTATCTTATAAAACCGACTGTACATATTAATGTATATACACTATAGATATGAACATCAATGAACCACATTTGTGGTTGGCTAAATGGGGATTTTTAATGTTATCAGAAAACTGGTACGAGCAATTGTTCAGAAAATGTTTTAGGTATTTTTGTAAATGGTAAAGACGTACTTAAACTTAATCTTAGCCTTTAAATGCAATATATATTTTGTCAATATGTCATTACTTAAGATGTGTGTTTATAATAATAAACTGTTAATTGTGGAAGTAGTGTTTATTTTTGTGAAGAAATGAAAGCAAATGAAAGTTATGTGGTTATTTTTTTTGAAGAATACAACATTATTAATTTTTCTATTAACTGCAGAAACATGGACAAATCCCAAACAACGCCAAAACAGACTGGAAGTTTTCGAGATGTGATGTCTAAGAAGAATACAACATATATAAGCCGGAACATGTCGCGAACATAAAAGTACATAATCGGGCTGGAATAAAAAGCAAATAAAACAAAACAGCAACACAAACTAACATGAGATGTACCAATATAATATGGCAGTAACTACTTGAAGGAATACTGTATTTCACCTAATAAACATACAGCATGTGGGGACAAAAATTGGGCCATGGAAAAATGTCAAGGAATCTGTTCTTATGAGCGTACCCAAAAAGTTGTTTCTGTAGACAATAAATGAACTGTTTAACACTAGTGGTGTCATTTGGTGCCTAAAAAGTGGTGCCAACTGTTTAACACCAGATGGCGACACTTCAGTTGTTCCACACTTATCAAATTACAATAAATATGGATCGTGCTGATAAAAAATGGGGTGTACACTAATTAGGGCATGTGTGATCAATAGGTTGAATATGGTATGTTGTTTCTATGACATGTAACAGTTTCTGTTTTTAATACATTTTATTTTACTGACCTGAGATTTGTAAACTATGAATTTCCTCCCCGGGTCTTCTTTCAAATTCTTCATTACCCATAAATTTCTTTTTAGATGCACTTTTGCAGCAGTTTGAGCATCTGGAGAAGATGGAAGTGCTGAAGCAAGCTCATGACTTTGAGTGTGCACTTGACATTGTGATAGTCGGAGAATGCCTACCTTCAGATCCAGAGTTTCACCAGAAATGGTTTAACTTTAAAGGTAATATAACAATAATAATTAGAAAACTTCCTTAACCCAAACCCTATATCTTACCCTAACCCTAACTAGTTGTTTGAGCTAAATTGTTAAGGGAATAAATCTCTTCTGATTAGTAGGTTACAGTGAAAAATTCGCGAAAATTGGTTCAGTAGTATTCGAGATATTGCACTGTATTGTACTGTATTGTACATATGTATAATGGTAAACTGTGTTGTGTGAGTAGTCTCTTTCTCTCAACAGATTGCTGTGAAATTTTAACACGTTTTCTCATCAAACCTCACCTTTTTAGCCCGTATGCTTGGTTTTTAAAGAAATTATTTTCCATAAAAATGGAATGCCCTAATATATATATATACAATATATATTATATATTCATATCTAACATATTTTGAGAAGAGAGTTTGTGGAGAATTGTTTAATGAACTCTTGTTTGTTTCATGTAGACCACCCCACCCAGACAGCAGAGCTCAGCCCCCAGGTAAACCATTCAAAGTATGATAATTAATTATGATATCACACTAATATAGCCATATTGACATACCAGGGGTGTAGCGACTGTTATCTATCAGTACATTGCAACAATGTACACAACAGTGTACACAACAATGTACACAACAATGTACACGGAAAGATTGACTGGTGAAACATGACCCAGTACATAATTTACATATTACCTTGTCAGCCTGAAATCGTTGTGGAAGAAAGTGTAAATACTTTATTTATGAAAGGTAATAGGTGTATAATTAATAGATTTGTGTCATAAGTAGCACACATAATTGCATAAGGTAATAATTAGTCAGTGAAATGCAGTGCATGATACTACAGTGTGCAATATCTATCTCAAAATTATCACAATAGTGTTGCAATAAGACTATAACTATAATAAAAAACCAATAGTCACCCTTGTAATAGACCCACAACCAAATTATGTCTCAGACAAATTATAGTAAACTTGGAACTGTTTTAGCCGTTGATGTCTAACCTACATCCACTGTTACCATAAGTTTGACACCAATTCCCTGGTCTGTTGACCTGTTGCAGCAAAAGCAACAACTGGCCACTAGTGTCACCAGACGTGACGGTCCAGTATCAACTGACCCCATCAGCAACGTCATTCCAGTATCAACTGACCTGGTCACTAGCAGCACCAACGTCTTTTTTGGCTGTAGCAGTCCTCTTGCAAATAGCCAAATACAGACTATCAGCCAGCCATATAACCAGTCACCATTTGATGGCTGCCCAGAGCCTGAGGAATTGTTTCGTGCTTGTGATGTCGAGATCCATGAGCAACAGACGCCTGAGTCAGATGTCCACGAGAAACTGATATCTACATCAGGTGCCCACAATGTTCATGAGAAACAGACGCCTGAGTCAGATGTCCACGAGAAACTGATATCTACATCAGGTGCCCACAATGTCCATGAGAAACAGATGCCTCAGTTAGAAGAGGCATCAGTTAGAACATCGTATGCAAGTACTGATGTGTACTGCAGCCAAGGCACTGATATGAATCACTCAGAAGGCTTCAGTATGAAACGTGGCAACTCGGAGGCTCTCGCTGTAAGTGGCTTATATTATTAGATTCTTTAAGCTTATTAATGTATAATTTAGATATAATATTTATATTATATATATATATATATATATATATATATATATATATATATATATATATATATATTTACATATATATATATATGTAAAATATATATATAAATATATATATAAATATATATATATATATATATATCCTTATATCTTGGGGCATTTGGTATAAACACCTCTTTTTGGGATGGCTGGACACCCAGAGGGATGCAGACCCCAGGATCTCTGGTCATGTGGTCGCAGTCACATGATCATGATCAAGTAGCTGGCCCAGGACCGCAGTCCGGTCACGTGAAATATCCAGGTCTCGCATCCAGTTCTCAGGGTGTCACAGCTGGCCCCAGAGAGATCTGGCCAGAATGTCCCATTTTATTGCCAAGATGAATAATAAATATGAAGCTTTTTTTACATGAGTCGTTGTGTTGTTCTGTCATAAATTGAAGCATAGTGTTATCATTTTGCGTGGTTTATGACAGAACAACTGACCGATGTATCTTGGGAGCCTACCAGAGGCCAGGGACCATCCCTACCAAGGGCCTGGGGAATGAAAGCTGACCAATTAAAAGGTTCATCCCCTCACCGCAGCAGGCCTCTGACCAATTACAAGCATTAACCCTGCTATGGGAGCTGGCAGCACCCCTTATATTCCCTCACTACAGGGGGTGCCTGACCAATTAGAAGCAACATCCCTTCCTTGGGCCATTATTGTCTCGTAGCATGGACAAGGAAACACGTCACCCACCAACCAGCCCCCTTTCTCCACATTTCAAAAAATTATCATTTCAAAATGCATGGGGGGCATTCATTCTAGCACTTCGTTTTGGGCTGGTTGAACACCCAGGGGGATGCCAGTCCGGTCACGTGAAATATCCGGGTCTCGCATCCTCAGGGTGCACCAACCAACCCCCTTTTCTCGACCTTTCTAAAAAGATAGTATGACTTTTGAAATGCTGATCATCCTATCTTTTTGGAAAGGTTGAGAAAAGGGGGTTGGTTGGTGCGCCCTGAGGATGCGAGAGCCAGATATTTCACGTGACCGGACTGTGGTCCTGGGCCAGCTACTTGATCATGATCATGTGACTGCGACCACATGACCAGAGAATCCTGGGATCTGCATCCCACTGGGTGTCCAGCCAGCCCAAAACGAAGTGTTTTGAACGAATGCCCCCCAGGCGTTTTGAAATGATAATTTTTTGAAAGGTGGAGAAAGGGGGCTGGTTGGTGGGTGACGTGTTTCCTTGTCCATGCTACGTGTGTGCGTGTGCATGCGCATGTGCAGTGTGTGTGCAGTGTTTGTGCAGTGTGTGTGTGCATATATATATATATATATATAAATATATGCATACACACACTGCACACACACTGCACATGCGCATGCACACGCACACATGCACACACAAATGACTTGGAAGATAACAATACTAACAGGCAGAGTTTGGAAATTTGTAGACAACACACAAGTATTTCATTTAGAAAGGCTCAAAAACAAACTTTACAAGATGAACTGGAGAAATTAGTGAAGTGATCGACGAAGTGGCACATGTTATAACATTTTGGGAAATGTAAAAGTTTGCATATTCATAGATATAGGAACATGAATGAAGAATATAAGATAGGGCGCTCCACTTGGAAAGGACTTAGATGCTGCAATTAATGATGATATTAAGATTTCATACCTTAAAATTCTGATTTATGACTTTAGAGGCTGGGAGAATAAGGTTTTGAAATAACGAATGGATATGAAATTAATGATAAAATAATTGTTTGAAATGCTAGAAAAACTGGAGTGCATGAAGTAACTTTAAAAAGAACACATTCTCACAAATGATGATAAATGTTAAAAAATTATCTACCATGAGTTTACAAGTGTGTGAATATGTTCCTTCAGGAAAATCTTTTTAAATATTGGTGAAAAATGCCATAATATTTCACAAAGCCATCTTACTTTCACTTTCTTTTGCACAGGAGCCAAGAAAAAAACAGATGAAGTTAGAAGAAACCTGGGATAATGGAGGGGGTAAGTAAAAGGGAAGGAGGGAAGAATAAAGGGAGATTTCTTTGAGTGAAGAAGATAAAACATGTGGAGTGACACTGAATGTCAGTGAGATGGGGCTAAAGGCACACAACCTGATTGGTTTAGTAGTCGGGCCAGGCTGGACTAGGATAACCATGTCATTCTTATTTCATTATTATTTTATTATTCATTACTCCCTTAATTCATTTTGTATTACTTACTTGAGCCTATGGTGTGGAATTATACTTGTTTTATTAATTATTTGTATATTTGTAATGATCATAGCTGCCTGGTTCCTATATAAGTACTGCCTATGTAACCAAATCCACATATCCGCTGTGGTCCGCCTCTTAGGCTGTCTATCCGTCCGCTCAGGTCCACCTGTTAGGCTGTCCACCAGTGGCTCAGGTCCACATGTTAGGCTGCCCCTGCTGAACGGCAAGTTAACAGAAAATGGTCAAATTATATTTTGAAAATTGTGATTAAATAAACCAGAGTTGGGTGGTCAAAATGTTAGAATAGATATACAGCCTAGTTTATGCTATATATATAAATATATATATATATATATATATATATATATATATATATATATATATATATATATATATATATATATATATATATATATATACACACATATATGAATTTTTAATAAAACCTGCTTTGTACCTTAAAAAGAATTGGGAACTACATCTTACATTCCATTCCAGCAGATATTGTTCTTCATTTTGAATTTGGAAGCTGTAATACAATAGTCTTTGCATTTTACTGCAACCATGATTTATTTTATAACCTGTTTTATTATGATTGCATGAGTACAAACAGGTTTGCCCTTATTATTTGTTGATGGGATTATTATTACACATTATTCATTTTACAGATAACAAACTGTGTATGCATTGAGCATAATAAATGTAGAAGATATTGGTAGAACTTGGGGGTATTCTATGAAACTATATCAACTTATACTGTTTCATGCAGAAGAAGACATGAAGATGCTGAAGTGGAAGAAGATGCGGCATTGGAAGACATCTACAGTGATGAAGACACAGGTAAGATTTGATAATCAGGATGTGTTGGAAGAAATAGAATATTTAGCGAAACAGACACCATTTTATATTTGTTGAAATACATATTTTTCAATTCTGTATAAATCTGTTTTAAAATTTCTATTTTGTTAATCAGCCTGTTGTATTCCAATTTCAATCGTGGATAGATAACTATCAGGTTATCAAATATACCTAGATCAAATGAACTCCGCTAGGTTTCGCTGGAAAACTGCCTACTAGGTAGGGATTTTTCCATCAATTCAAAACAAATCCATCAAATATAGGGGATATGACCATATTCCTCCGAAATCCAAAACAGTTATGTTGAATACAGGTAATCGCTGGTACCGGTACAGAATCACTTGGGCCATAACAATTTGATTCGACTGATACTTTTATTGGAATTAAAAAACAAATTGACTCACAATGACGAAGAAGTGAGTGTAGGATTATGTCAAGCAATTTAGTTTCATTAAGTCTGTACTGAATTACTGCCTAGTAGCTACACAATTTAGTTTCATTAAGTCTGTACTGAATTACTGCCTAGTAGCTACACAATTTAGTTTCATTAAGTTTGTACTGAATTACTGCCTAGTAGCTACACAATTTTGTAAATTGGTATTCTTAGATATAGTAGTCATCACAGCACAGCAGTTTTAATACTTGTTTTATTTTCTGGAACGTGTGATTTCCGTGGCAGTTGCTGTGTTAGATGTTACATATAGTGTAATGTTTGTAGTCCAATATTCATTTTCTCAGCTTAGTGAAAATAGCTATTTTTATGTTGAAAATGCCATCTTTGTAAAGCTTGCAAGACAATAATTTTATATTGTATATTACATAGTTGTTCTCAATGCATACTAATTGTTTGTATGTGTACAATTATCCTAATACAGTTTTCTTTATAAATATTAAAATGTTTCTTTTTGTACCTAAAATAAAGTTTGCTCCATTAAACAAACAGTTATATTGAATACAGGTAATATATCTAAAATATAGAAGACATACTAAATTGCATGAAGACTAAGCACATAAATTGGAAACGATGGTGAGAGAGCTATGATATTTATCTGAGGTAGAACAATTACCTTTCTAATTCTGAGCTAAGGGTAAAATGGACCCCCGAAATGCACAATGGTCAGAGACTGCTTTAAAGCTATCGTACTTAATTTTTCTAATTGTTCATCTTTTTCTAATTACAGAATGTAATGAAATGAATATAGAGGACACATTAACTACAAGTTGTTAAACTTCTTGAGTATTTCTTTCTTTCTTTCTACAAAATCATATTGAGGTTATTGCTGCCATTATTATGAATGTTTTGTTTGTTTAAACACATTTCTTGAATTGAATTGACTATGACGTGCACTCTCGTACCCACTTACTTATTTCTCTTTGTGCACATAAGGATACCAAGGCGATGAAACAGCCAGGCAGCAGTAGGGACGGCCTGCCAGTAAGATCATGGCATTACTGCAAACCATGGGGTCTAAGAAAGGCTGAAGAAGGTGACAAGTGAAGGCTGCCAATAGAGAGTAAGATCATGGCATTACTGCAAACACTGGGGTCTAAGAAAGGCTGAAGAAGGTGACAAGTGAAGGCTGCCAATAGAGAGAGGTGAAAAGGGATAACAGCCGGTGCAACAGTACAAGAACTAGCCTCACCCTTTGTAAAGGGAGCAATAGGGAAGAAATTGTCCTAATGATACTAACTTTTATCTCTCATTTTATCTCTCTCTCATTCGGAGTCTCTATGTACGTTTGGATGTGCTTTCACTACCTTCTCTGTGTTATGTGAACATGTACGTACAGTGACTCTGTGCCATTGCTGGTACCGGTGCCATTGCTGGTACCGGTGCCATCGCTGGTACCAGTGCCATTGCTGGTACCGGTGCCATCGCTGGTACCGGTACAGAATCACTTTGGACCAGAACAATTTGATTCTCTTTAGCGACTGTATTCTTTTATTGGAATTAAAAAACAAATTGACTCACAATGACGAAGAAGTGAGTGTAGGATTATGTCAAGCAATTTAGTTTCATTAAGTCTGTACTGAATTACTGCCTAGTAGCTACACAATTTAGTTTCATTAAGTTTGTACTGAATTACTGCCTAGTAGCTACACAATTTAGTTTCATTAAGTCTGTACTGAATTACTGCCTAGTAGCTACACAATTTTGTAAATTGGTATTCTTAGATATAGTAGTCATCACAGCACAGCAGTTTTAATGCTTGTTTTATTTTCTGGAACGTGTGATTTCTGTGGCAGTTGCTTTGTTAGATGTTACATATAGTGTAATGTTTGTAGCCCATTATTCATTTTCTCAGCTTAGTGAAAATAGCTATTGTTATGTTGAAAATGCCATCTATGTAAAGCTTGCAAGACAATAATTTTATATGTTGTTCTCAATGCATACAAATTGTATGTATGTGTACAATTATCCTAATACAGTTTTCTTTATAATTATTAAAATGCTTCGTTTTGTACCTAAAATAAAGTTTGCTCCATTAAACAAACTATACTCTTGTCTTTCTGAGACATTGGTTTGAAGTATGCATGGAATAAGCTTGATATCTTCTACGGCAGGGGTCAGTAACCTTTTTGAACTGAGTGCCACATTGGAGAATTCAAATTAAGTCTGCGGGCCACCACGGCCAGTGATATTTTAAAATGCAATGTAACAATGCATAACAACTGTAGCGTCTACTGTAGCTGATACAGTGCGCCAATTATATTATGTCTAAGTGAATACATTACTGAGAACAATATCTTATGGAATATATTCATCGCGTGTAAACGGTGTACCTGAATCGCGGTATGTGACACAGGGCCGACGAAAGCTTCAGGCCCGTTCACACGAGCGATTACTTTTCTAATTGGTCGGGCGACACTATGTCGCAAGGCAAAGCTAAATTATGTGACACTGTAAATGCGACACTGCAAGTGCAATATATTTATGGGCGCTAATCCCCAACCGAGTTCTGATTAAAGGTCATGATGGGTACACATGCACTCGGTCGCGGTGGCCACCGATTGGCCACTGGTTCAAATTGTCTCCCGCCAGACACCCGAATTGGACCCAGCCGCAATTCCGGCTAATCGGTATCGCGAGTGTGTTCACACGAGCAATTACGTTTCCGATTGGTTGGGCGACACAGTGTGGCTCGACCAATTTGACAACTAAGCGCTCATGTGAACGGGCCGTTAGACGGGACGTACTATTTATTTATAAACCCAGATCGAGGGTGCGGGCCGGATTATGCACAATTTCGTTGTCAGTCCACGGGACAGAAAAAATAGCTATGCGGGCCGCATGTGGCCCGCGGACCGCAGGATGCCGACCCCTGTTCTATAGGATGTCACAGGAAATTGTTTGCAAACGTGGGGCTCATTCGTTATTATTATATTATATTAATCTTCTAGTGAACAGTCACATTGTAGATATGTAATATATCTACCCTTTCAGTGTGTCCAACGTTTTTGGGTACCATCCTATGACGACTAACATTCCTTAAACTGCGCAAAAAGCAAGACAATAAATATATCTTCTTGGTTTGTAACATCGCTATGCTTACATGAAGCTAGAAACCATATAGGATATGTGTTTCACTGGTTGCCGTTTACTAACAATTATTTCATGGTTTAAAAGTTGTTTTACAATAGGTACATCAAAACATATTGTTAAACCTGTTATGATATATATTGACCCCGTTAACATAGCATAGTACTGCTATGTTTTGTATATTAAAGAAGTAGTTTAAATATCCGTATATATTTAGTCAGCACAACATAAATGTCTCTTTTACAGTTGTGCAAACCATTTGCGGACATTACGAACCAAAGTAAAAGTAGACGTCTCATTTAATATGAGAAGTAAAATAATATGAGAAATCTATTAAATAGGCCAACATCTTCATTTCTCTGCACCTTCAGTAATAAACTACGCCTGTATAAATCTGCTGTAGGTCAATGCTTTCTCGTGACAATGAGATGTTTGGTGGCTGTGGCTGTACCTAATGCGCCTGATGAGTAACGCATACGTTGTGTAACACCATGAGTAACGCATACGTTGTGTAACACCATGAGTAACGCATACGTTGTGTAACACCATGAGTAACGCATACGTTGTGTAACACCATGAGTAACGCATACGTAGTGTAACACCATTCTTAATAACGGATTCAACGCATTTATTTAAAACATGGTTACTTGGCGACACCCCATGACACCACATGACACCACATGCGCGCATACAACTGTCTGGTTGTAATGACGTGGAAAATAATTAAAGACCAAATGAACTGTATCATTTCAAGATTGCCTACAAATTAGGGCAACTCACCAGACACGCAAAGAAAGGCAGGAGCTGCGCTTTTGTTATTTTCAAAGTCGTGAAATGATTAGGTGTGTTGCTGGCGACATGAGATTTTACGGTTTCCCATTTTATCGGCATTGTTACTCCAATGCATGAAGTAAAAACCTCATTAAACTATTAAACTATCAATGGAAAGGACTTTACATTAGCTTTCTGGATGTATCCATATCCATCCACATATATGCAATATAATATGTATGTGTCCTGTTGCCATATAGAGATTGGCGAAACCAATGTGCAAGTTAAGGAATTTCAGGTGATCGCTCGAAATTCCTTAACCTGCATACTTGGGTTAAAAAAACTTGAAGATATACTTTCTTGATTTGTAAAATCATTGTTTCATGAAACTAGATACCATGCGGGATTTGTGTTTCGTGGGTTACTGTATGTTTCATGAAACTAGATACATGCGGATTTATGTTTCGTGGGTTACTGTATGTTTCATGAAACTAGATACCATGCGGGATTTGTGTTTCGTGGGTTACTGAACACTAACAATTATTTTATAGTTTAAAAGTTGTTTTGCTATATGCATATAAAACACCTTCTTAAGGTAGGCGCCGACCCTGAAATCATAGTATTGAAACCTTAAATTTTAAAGGTTGTTTGGAATCCAATTCCAAAAGCCCCCAAAGGCAAAAAAGTTTAAATATCTGACACAGTAACAGCAACAAAATACTGTGCTCTGATCATAATAAGTCACAACACGAGATTTATTAAAATATAAAACTTTCAGGAATATTGCAACTTGAAATATTTGTAAATTATTTTATGCTATTTATGAAGACGCAGAAAAACTACATTTCAGCTCAATTTCAACAATATTAAATATTTGACACACAATGAATAATGTCACTTCAGTAAAACTGTTTTTTTTTAGTTAAACCTTTGAAGTATGAATGAATGCATCGGTCTTTGTAGGAGCCGACCAATATTATTAAAATTATGTGTCGACCATTTTCCATCAACGGAGATTGTCGCGGCCGAGCAGATCCTATACGAGTGTGTCATCGTCAAGAAACATGGGCTCCGACAGGGCCGTCGTCGACAAGGCCAACAAAGAGAAAAACAACGTTGAAGATATGCTGCTGGCTTTGCACGAGTTGCCGAGGGTTGCCATCGTTTGTGGTGACTGATATGTCTTCCTTGCCGCCATTTGATGTCAACAGCGTAGATTTCGGACACATTCCGTATGCATTTCGTGCTATGAAGGCAGAAATGGCGGATCTGCGGAGAGACACGACAGCAGTCAAGTAGAGGGATTCTGATCCAGTGACATGGCCGCAGCCGAAATCGAAGCTCACAGCATGTCAGCCACTCCACGTCAGTCTGCCCCAATGAGACACCAGTCAACAGCACCGAACCGAGAGTCGTGTCGCCTGATGTCACCACGAATAACACTCGAGATGAAACTACGAGTCGACATCGTAGCACTGTGGTGTCTAACAAGGCGCACCCGCGAGCTGCGAACGATGTCGGGAGTCGTGTGCCTTGTGCGCCCAAACAACCTAGTATGATGACTGACGACGATGGCTTCAAGTTGGTGTCGGGGAAGAAAGTGCGCAAGAACGGCACGTAGGCAGTGATCAGTAGGCGGAGAGGCAAACATGAACTCAAAGTGAATAGGGGACGATATCTGTCAGCTTTTATATCGCGGCTAGATCTCACTGTAACAGCTGATGAGCTGTCTGTATATGCAAAGTCTGTGCCTAATCTTGATGCAAAGTGTGTAAAGCTAAAAATAAAACATGACAGTTATGCATCATTTAAGATAGATGTAAATACGCAATAACACATCTGGGTTTCATAACGCGGAAAACTGGCCAGCAG
>BSQZ01000028.1:4941910-4994410 GCA_033239005.1 Lamellibrachia satsuma
TCAGTGGTCAACTTAGGCTTAATCCCTGATTATGTATTTTGACTCTAGAAATGCAAATCTTGCTAGGGAAGCGACCTTAAGAGGAAATAAGTTAAACTTTACAACCTCATGTAAATACCTTGGACATGAGGCCGACATTCAAGCCAACGTTTTTTCACGGCATAGTTCAGTAATATTTGCATGTGTCCTTTATGGGTAAATTGTAGAAAGGCAAAATTTCAGCAATTTGTTGTTGCTAATAACAACTCCTACAGGATACTGAACAGACTGCCTGTGAGATGTAGCGTTAGCCACACCTTCGCTACGGCTAATATCAACTCGTGTAAATGTGTCATCAGAAAGGCTATATTTGGCTTAATGATTAGGATTAACAAGTCGCTGAATCCCATTATACAGAACATTGCAATTAGCGACATGTACTGTACATCGAAATTGCGACATCAATGGATTTTAGTTTGTAAAATTTTTAAATATACTTTTTTATTTATGTATTTATTATTTTATATGGACATACATTTATTATTATTATGTAATTTGTTTGCTCAAGCATGCCCGTGTTCGTGGACGGCGCGGGTTTGTTTGTCTTAGAGAATAATGCATATTAAGTAGACAAGGACGGTAACATATCCCGATTTAGGGGTGTTTTCTTAGTGGACTAAACAAGGAGACTGTGAGTGGGGAACTAGTGTCATATGCTATCTCAGAAACAAGAAGTCTAAAAAGAGACTGTATCCACGTGTGATGATCTCGGCGAGCAGATCGCCTGAAGTAGAGGGGACACAGAAGGATCTTGTACCCAGCCTTGGCGCCCGGATGTCAAACGAAGGGCACGTGTGAGTCAGCCACGTGGAAAGTAAGACTGCGTATGTCGATAGAATTTTTATAATCTCCACTAAAGTTTAGAAGGAGAAGGGAAACGTAGTGATCGAGCACTCGACCGAGAGGCGCAACGAGGCGCAACGAGGCGCAACGAGGCGCATGACGACGGCGGACGGCCCGCTCTTCGACGGAAGACGTTACGCTCTTCGACGGAAGACGGTACGCTCTTCGACGGAAGACGGTACGCTCTTCGACGGAAGACGGCCCGCTCTTCGACGGAAGACGGTACGCTCTTCGACGGAAGACGGCCCGCTCTTCGACGGAAGACGGCACGCTCTTCGACGGAAGACGGTGCGCTCTTCGACGGAAGACGGTACGCTCTTCGACGGAAGACGGTACGCTCTTCGACGGAAGACAGCGGACGGCCAGCTTTTCGAGGCAGACGGTACACTCTTCGACAGCGGACGGCCAGCTCTTCGAGGCAGAAGATGCGCTCTACGACTGCAGACGGCTCGACAGCCGAAGTACGACGACAAACGGCGACAAACCTCCGTTCACGACGACCACAAAATGATCTCCGCCTTCCATGTAAAGACTGGCGGTAATGGGAGTACGCCGCCACAAGAAGGACAAACCTAATGAACGCGAGAATGCAGAGACTCGACTGTGAGTGTGTTTAGGTATTAGGTGCCTCACAATCAGCTATGATGGTTTTAGGCATTTATCTGCCTCAGGTGTAATTAAAATTTTGCTTAGGCATTATATGCCTTAGAATCAACTGTCTAGCTATGAACATAGGGTTTGGTTTAACAGTTGTTAGAACAGTTTTTTGGGGGTTAGGATTAATTGTTAATACTATGTAGACGTTTCTACGATTACACTGGGTGATTAACCCCGGTCCGATTGTCAGAGGATCGGAAGATTAGATTAGGGGAAGGTCGGGTAAAGTGTTCCCCTTGAGCACCGATTGACCTACATTTGACATTTTTGTACAAAAAGGTTAATTTGTGTTACACTGCCCAATTAAATATCTTGACTACGTGTATGTATACTATTGCTACTATATATTAATAAATATTATAAGTCATATGTGTTTTTAAAAGACACCCCATTTTTTATTGAACAAAACATGGCGGCCAAAGTGGACGCCTCGTAAAGATGTGCGATGTCACTTAATCGTCGACGCAAATTTCGCACATAAACCCGCCACGCTCATACCTGGCATACTCACGGTGTGCCCACTGGCCACACTCCCCACTCAGCACCCCGCTTTCGCATCTTCTGCTGATGGAATATAATTCCGAACAGTATAAACAAGGCGTAGTGCCGCTGTCTCCCTTGTTTTTCGTATTTTTCTTCGATGTTCTATCAGCTTTCGGAAGGCTTCACTTCATTGAACTGCTTGAGCATGGTTGTGGGCAGGTTATCAGTTTCCCTTTGGCCTCGAGTGCGGTCTTGTCTGGGCTGCCCGTAATGATGCAGGTTTTTCCTCTCTTTGTTGCTTTCCGAACTGTAGCCTGGTTGATTTTGGGTACCTGTGAAACAACCGATATTTCATTGTGCGGCGCCTGTCAGTGTGTCGGTGGAGACGCAGACATGATGGTGTGTCTGTTACGTGGTGGGGCATCGGTGTCTCGGTCACGTGGTGGCTCATCGGTGTCTCGGTCACGTGGTGGCGCATCGGTGTCTCGGTCACGTGGTGGCACATCGGTGTCTCGGTCAGGAGCTGCCGCATTGATGTCTCGGTCACGTGGTGGCGCATCGGTTTCTCGGTCGTTGACATCGAGTGGCTACATGCAATTGCTACAATGCGGTGGTAGGTAGATGACCGTCACAAAATTGGCTCGAGCCAATTCGATGTAAGGCAGGTTGTTGGTGTGCGTTTTGTGGCCATTTAGGATCAAAAGAATGGGTCTTGCTTCGGATAGGTTTGCAAGCTTCAGGATGTGTTCGAACCACATCACAGAGATGTGGGATTGCATCCATCCTGTCTCGTGCGCTATTGCGATTGACGCGGGGTGCGCGGTCCATCGGCTCGTCTTTCAACCTCTTTCTCTGGAAGATCAACAATGGTTGTATAAATGATCCAGCAGCACTCACGTAAGTTTCTACCGTGAAAAGTTGTCCCCTCTCAGCAGACGACAGTGAACCAACCTGTTTCTTTCCCCGGTTGGCGATTATCTTAGATGGTCGATTGGGGACGGTAGTTATTCCTGTCTCGTCTACGTTGTAGACACGATCTGGGGTAAACCTCTTCGTGTCTTGCACCGTTTCCAGTAGATCGAAGAACGCGTTGACGGCTCCCTGGTTAAATGTTCTTGCGCGAGCTGCCGATGTAGGTTCTGGTGTTCTCAAATAAATTTCGTCACTGTGGCAAGCCATAAAGTCATGACACCGGTCCTTTCCAGTTTCGCCAGTCCTGCGGTTGAAGTTATGCATTATGCCGCTTGCTTCTGCGACTCTCTTCATTTGCAGCATTTTGAAACCAAAAAGCATGCTCTCCACACGTTTGATATGCGCAACGAGTTCTAACTCCATAGCTGATGAAAAAACAGGTCGGCATTTGCCCAGACCCTCTTCTGCTGCAACAGCAACATCTCACACTCTCCTGAATCTTCGTGGCAGGGTCGAGCGGGGAACCCCAAACTGCTTAATAGCACGCTTCAGCCTCATGACTTTTCCGCGCACAATGTCGACAGCCAACTGCATGTTGGCACTATTCCATTTGTGATGGTTGGTTTTTCGTTTGTACGCACCCGTGAAGGAATGTCTATAACGGAACCAGTTAAAAAATGGCGTTGACTTGGTTAATGCATCGTAATTGTTAATTAACTAACTAATTAACACACGTTTGTGATATAACCTACATGATCAATTATATATATATTAACATTATTAAAGGCTATAATTATGTCAGTACATTGTAGCAAGGCCTACGGTGTAACCACATTAGCCATTATATGCAAGTTGGTTTCAATGCGTGCATTCACGTCAAAATGAAATTGCTCATTCAATTAAATATAGACTATTGTTATACATACCACATTTACGGTGTTATACCTTGACCATTTACGAAAATGTGGAGTTTGTAAGACATGTTAATTATTGTAAGAAAAGTGCATAAAACACAAATTTGTAATTCACCGTTTTCAATTCGCGCCAAGCAGAAACTACGACGTTGGATGGTGTCCTCTGGCGGGTCTGTAAACACTACTACGGTTCATTTGACTGCAGTGCATATCAACATCGCTATGACAGAGGGGGCCCACTCGGAGATCGCGTGAAGTTGTGGATAATTAGCTTGTTTACCTTAGTAACATAGAGATTGACATTTTAGTAAGAGTCGTGCTAGTTGCGCCGAATTGCGATCGATGGCTAATCTTGAGTTCGGAAATTTATTTGTTCCCAACTGATTAACAGATCAACGAAATAATATCATGTCTGGCATCGTTGGAAAACAAGTTGTTTTCTGATATTGTTTATCATTGTTTTAGAACCTAATTATGGTGATGAACGAAATAAATAAATCTGGTAGCAGATGCATTTTTAATGTATACCATCGTAATATGTGCATTTGTAGATATTCCTATGATAAAAACAAAATTGTGTAGGATATCATGTAATTTGAATGGTGGATACTGGGGTGTTTTATTACTATCATTGCATAGCTATTCATAAGTAAACTTGTAATTTGTATAGGCGACCAAGACTTTCTGTGGTCTACGGGCTCTTATATGCACTAACATGATTGGTTAATCCGTTGTGAAACGACGGCTGCGATTGGTGATAGTGGAAGTATAAAATTGTTACCGGCGTTGAAACAGCAGAGGAACTTCAGCCACGTGACAGCCAGGTTGCATATAACATCTAAGAACATACATGGTTCATCTCGGAATAACCCTATTCGCCCAACGGTTCGCGCACGTGGGAGGATGCGACGCTAACTTCCGCCGACGTCCACCATCGATAGCCTCTACCAACTTGCCGTAGACAGCTATACTACCAGTTACCTCGCAAGGCAGCACTCGCCAAGCACGCCGTACGTAAGACAGCATTCGCCGAGCACGCCGTACGTAAGACAGCATTCGCCAAGCACGCCGTACGTAAGACAGCATTCGCCAAGCACGCCGTACGTAAGACAGCATTCGCCAAGCACGCCGTACGTAAGACAGCATTCGCCGAGCACGCCGTACGTAAGACAGCATTCGCCAAGCACGCCGTACGTAAGACAGCATTCGCCGAGCACGCCGTACGTAAGACAGCATTCGCCAAGTACGCCGTACGTAAGACAGCATTCGCCAAGTACGCCGTACGCAAGGCAGCACTCGCCGAGTACGCCTCACGTAAGACAGCACTCACCAAGCACGCTGTGCGCAAGATAGCACTCGCCGAGCACGCCGTATGCAAGACAGCACTCGCCGAGTACGCCGTACGCAAGACAGCACTCGCCGAGTACGCCGTACGTAAGACAGCACTCACCAAGCACGCCGTACGCAAGACAGCACTCGCCGAGCCCGCCGTACGTAGGACAGCACTCGTCGAGTACGCCGTACGTAAGACAGCACTCACCGAGCACGCCGTACGTAAGACAGCACTCACCAAGCACGCCGTACGTAAGACAGCACTCGTCGAGTACGCCGTACGTAAGACAGCACTCGCCGAGCACGCGGTACGTAAGACAGCACTCACCAAGCACGCCGTACGTAAGACAGCACTCGCCGAGTAAGCAGTACGTAAGACAGCACTCGTCGAGTACGCCGTACACAAGACATCACTCACCAAGTACGCCGTACACAAGACATCACTCGCGGAGCACGCCGTACACAAGACATCACTCGCCAATCACGTCGTACTCAAGACAACACTCGCCGAGCACGCCGTACACAAGACAGCACTCGCCAAGTACGCCGTACACAAGACAACACTCGCCGAGTACGCCGTACACAAGACATCACTCGCCAAGTACACCGTACGGAAGACAGCACTCGCCGAGCACGCCGTACGCAAGACAGCACTCGCCAAGCACGCCGTACGTAAGACAGCACTCGCCAAGTACGCCGTACGCAAGACAGCACTCGTCGAGTACGCCGTACACAAGACAGCACTCGCCGAGCACGCCGTACACAAGACATCACTCGCCAAGTACGCCGTACGCAAGACAGCACTCGCCGAGCACGCCGTACACAAGACATCACTCGCCAAGTACGCCGTACGCAAGACAGCACTCGCCGAGCACGCCGTACGTAAGACAGCACTCGCCGAGCACGCCGTACACAAGACAACACTCGCCGAGTACGCCGTACGCAAGACAGCACTCGCCGACTACGCCGTACGCAAGACAGCACTCGCCGAGTACGCCGTACGCAAGACAGCACTCGCTAAGCACGCCGTACGCAAGACAGCACTCGCTAAGCACGCCGTACGCAAGACAGCACTCGCCGACTACGTCGTACGCAAGACAGCACTCGCCAAGCACGCCGTACGCAAGACAGCACTCGCCATGTACGCCGTTCGCAAGAAAGCATTCGCCGAGCACGCCGATCGCACGTGAACACTCGCCGAGCACGCCGATCGCAAGTGAACACTCGCCGAGCACGCCAATCGCAAGTGAACACTGGCTGAACAAGTAAACACCCAATGAACGCACATAACGCAAGGCTACACTCGCCGAACACGTAAATCTTTCTAGATACAGGACTGTGAATCTCTGTAAATCATTCTTGATATATGACTGTAAATCATTCTTGACGTGGGTTTGTAATACTAGCAGGGGGTTACTTAGAGATGCCTCAAGCAGGACAAGAGGCCACTAGTACAGACAAACCAATAACAAAATGTCCTAAAAGCAGGTCTGAAGTATGTTATAAATGCGTGTGTTTAAATGATAGGAGTATAGTAAATAAGAAAAACGAATTAAACATTATGGTAGAAGATACAGACCCTCACATAATAATTGGTATTACCGAATCATGGGCTAACACAGACATAACAGATGCTGAATTAGGATTGACAGGATATGTAATGTTCAGGAGAGATCGAATAGGAAGAACGGGTGTGGGAGTTATTTTATATGCTAAAGAATCTATTCAGGCTTATGAAATAAAATTAGTAAGCGAAGCAGATTAAGATGAAGCTGTTTGGTGCAAAATAGTTTAAGGAAATTCAAAATTAACTATTGGATTAGTTTACCGAAGTCCAAACATAAATGAAGAGGGTAACACAAAAATACAAAATACTATAAAGGAAGTTAGTAAAGGGGAATGTATCATAATGGGAGATTTTAAAGATGGACACATACAGTGGAAATCTCTAGAGAGTACATGGGGTGAGGACCAACAATTTCTATTTTTTATTCAGGATAGCTTCCTTACCCAGCACGTGCTAGAACCAACCAGGGGAGATAATGTATTAGAAACTTCCACAAAGGTAACTATAAAGATATGAGAAAATACTTAGCAAAGCTAGATTGGAATAACATGCTGACGAATAAAACCGCGATGAAATGTTGGAATATTCTAAAATATGAAATTGAGAATATCATATATAAAATTGTTCCCTTGAAAAAACAAGGAAAACAGTCTAGAAAGAAACACTTGTCAAAAGAAACTATTAGAAAAATAGTGTTTAAGCAAACTATGTGCAGGGTTTATAGGCGCACCAGAAAGGATGAAGACTATGCAAATTAGAAAGAGGCACTTAACCTAGCTACAACTGAAATTAGAAAATCTAAAAGAACTGTTGAACATAAATTGGCATGTAATATAAAAAAAATGACAGCAAGAGTTTTTTATGCTTATGTAAGGAGTAAACAGAAAGTTCGGGATAAGGGCGGACCACTGGAAAACAACAGTGGAAGCATAATTTCAGACGGATTTCAAATGGCAGAGGACCTGAATGAGTATTTCAGTTTTTACCACAGAAGATATCAGCCCACTTCCTTTTCGATTTACTAAATGAGGGCAGTAAATCAGAACATTTAGGTAAGTTATTTGTAACTCCTGAAATGACAGCAAAGAAAATTAAGAAGATGAAGATAATAAATCACCGGGAGTTGCTGGGATACTACCAAAACTACTTAAGGAAATTGTTGAGCAAATTAGTACACCACTTGAAAAATTGTTTAACTTGTCACTAGAAGAAGGAATATTTCCTTCAGAATGGAAAGAAGCAAACATTACACCGCTATTTAAGAAGGAATAGAGGAACAAGCCAGAAATTTACAGACCATTGAGTTTAATATCAGTTGTATGTAAATTACTCGAAACATTAATTAAAGACCACATGGTGGAATTCTTGTAAAACATAAATTAATAAATACATCTCAACACGGGTTCCTAAAAGCAAGGTCAAGTCTAACCAATATCTTATGTTTTGTGGAAGAAATGACAAATTGGGTAGATGACGGGTCACCAGTGGATGTTTAACAAGATTTAACAAGATATGCCATCCAAGCCTAAGGCCCAGATAGCAAGTGGACAAGGAAGCCATTGGCTTATCGAGAGTCCAACAATGTTCGTCTACTTATAACCCGCCCTCCTGAGATAATGAGGTCTAACTATTGCTTTATAAAGAGGAATAATTAACTTTTTTCCCTTGTATGTTATGTTTCTTCTAATCAATCCAAGAATTTGATTACCCTTTGAAGTTGCAATACCACACTGCTCTGAAACTTTCATATCAGCGCTTATTGTAACTCCTAAGTCCTTTTCTTTTACAGTAGTACCCAGAGCAGTATCTCCCATTTTATAGTTTACATTCAAGTTCCCATGTCCTGTATGTACGCATTTACATTTCCCAAAATTGAAATGCATCTGCCATTTCTCAGACCATTTCACTAATCTGTCTAGATCGTTTTGTAAATGTTGTTTATCACCATCAGTATTAACCTTTCTAAACAGTTTTGTGTCATCCGCAAATTTCAGTACGTTACTTGTTATACTGTCGTCCAAGTCATTGATATAAATTAAGAATAATATAGGTCCTAGTACTGATCCTTGAGGTACCCCACTCAAAACCGATTTCCAATTTGAAACTTCTCCATCTACTACAACTCGTTGTCTTCTGTCAGTCAGCCATTGTTCTATCCAGTCAGTTATGCTATCCCCGATACCATGGGCTTTTAATTTAAGCAGTAATCTTTGATGTGGCACTTTGTCAAAAGCTTTCTGAAAATCTAAGTAGATAATATCTACTGGCGATCCCACGTCTATCCACTTAGTGATTTCTTCCAAAAAACATAACATATTTGTTAAGCATGACCTCGCTTTAAGGAATCCATGTTGAGATGAATTTAATAATTTATGCTTAACGAGGAAGTCCACCATATGGCTATTAATTAACCTTTCTAATAATTTACAAATCACTGACGTTAAACTCACTGGTCTGTAATTCTTTGACTTATTTCTCGAACAATTTTTAAATAATGGTATGATGTTTGCTTCTTTCCATTCAAACGGAACAACTCCCTCTTTTAATGACAAGTTGAATACTCTTGCAAGTGGTATACTGATTTGTTCTACTGTTTCCATTAGTAATTTTGGAGGAATCCCATCCACTCCCGGTGATTTGTTATCCTTCACTGCCTTTATTTTCTTAGCTACCAATTCTGGAGTTACAATTAACGGACCTAAATAGTCAGATTTAGCCCCCTGAAATTTAGCTGACTAAAAGCCCATGGTATAGGTAATGATGTAATCAACTGGATAGAAGAGTGGTTTACGCACAGAAGACATAGAGTAATAGTAGATGGTGAGATTTCAAACGGGAAATCTGTTCTGAGTGGGGTACTACAGGGATCAGTATTAGACCATATATTGTTTTTAATATATATATAAACGATTTGGAAGATGCCATATCTAGCTGAACTTTATAGATGTACTGAAATTTGCAGATGACACAAAAGTATTCAGAAAAGTTAATAATGTTACAGATAAACAAAGTTTACAGGATGTTCTAGATAAATTAGTTAAATGGTCAGAAAAATGGCAAATTGTATTCAATTTTGGGAAATGTAAATGCATACACATAGGACATGGAAACATGGACAAAGAATATATGGCGGGTGCTGTACTATGTAGAACCACACAAGAAAAGGACTTAGGAGTAACATTTAGTGCTGACATAAAAGTTTCAGTGCAATGTCGGATTGCTGCTTCGAAAGGAAATAAAATTCAAACAGCTAATTGTACCCCTGTACAAAGCAATAGTTAGACCACATTTGGAATATTGTATTCAAGCATGGAGGCCGTATCGTAAAAAGGACATAGACAAGCTAGAAAGAACACAACGAAGAGCAACTAAAATAATTCCAGAATTGAGATACCTTACTTACGAAAGCCGCTTATTACAATGTGGTTTGACAACACTAGAGACCAGGAGACTAAGAGGAGACCAAATGGAAGTGTTTAAAATAGTGAATGGTTATGAGGATGTTCTTCAAACTTAAAGAAGGCAATAGAACCAGAGGACACAAAGCAGCAGTGTAGATTGAACATGAGAAAGTACTCTTTCTCACAGAGGGTGATAAATGAATGGAACAAACTGCCAAATGATTGTGTTAATGCTAGTAGTGTGAATATGTTTAAAAATAGAATTGACATATATCTGATTAGGGCGGGCTACACTTAGATGAGAAAATTGTTGGACTCTTGATAAGCCAATGGCTTCCTTGTCCACTTGTCATCTGGAACTTGTTGTTTGGGATGGCAATCTTGTTAAATCTTAAATCTTGTTAAATCTAGTTGTTCTATTGTGTCATATTAAACGGGAAATATTGTATCCATTACCTTTGTTGTTGAATTATCTTAATTGCACGAATACCTACACTTAACTTAACGATACATGTCCGTTGGCTAGCCGCATAAAATCCAGCCAAACTTAAAACTTTGACATCCCAACTAGACCCGAGCCATAATTGGGGCTCGTCCGGGATTGAGTCTTCGGTGGGGGAATATAATAGAATTTTTCGCTCAACCTTGTGAATAGCAAGTGGCACGAGAAACATGGAAACAAAGGCCTGCCTTTGACATTCGCTGTGCTTTGACGTTGTAAAGTACTAGCGCGTTTCAATGGCTAGTGACGAAACCTGCATCTATGGCTTTAGTATAGGGTAATTTATATGCCCCTTGTCGTTTCAGCCACATGTTATTTTGGTCTTACCTTTTTGAATAAATCGCTGAAATTTAGGTAAGTGGAAACAAATTGTTTATCTTGTTGTATTTGCCAGTTACTTGTGTTGTTCTTTACCACAGCGACTCAGAAATCTTAGAGACATTTTCTGATTTAATCTTGTAAAAGACAAAAAGGAGTGCTGGAGCGCAGCTCGCACTTAATTGTTGTTAAAGGTGTATTTTGCCTTTATCTGTTATCCGTTTGGTAATAGTTTCATTCTTAGTACTTATTTGTAAACATGGATATATATATATATATATATATATATATATATATATATATATATATATATATATATATATATATATATATATATATATATATATATAAATAAAGTTTTGAAGAACGCCTGAAAGAATGTGGTTTAACAACTCTAGAGACAAGGAGGTTAAGAGGAGATCAGATTGAAGTTTTTAAGATATTGAATGGGTACGAAAATATTGATAAAAATGTGTTTTTCTCACTCAAGAAGGATAGCAGAACTAGAGGACATGAGGTAAAATTAGTAAAGGATCAATGTAGATTGGACATCAGGAAGCACTCGTTCTCACAAAGGACAATAAATGAATGGAACAAATTGTCTACATATTGTGTAACTGCTAGCAGCGTGAATATGTTTAAAAACAAGGTTGACACATATCTCAGGAGGGCGGGTTATAAGTAGATGAACATTGTTGGACTCTAACAGTCGTGTGACATTTGTCAGAGAACCGCTAGTCGAGGTAACGTCCCTAGGGCCCCAGTACAGATGATACCTATCTTAAACACCCGTTTTGAGAAGTTCTGTTGACGATTTTCTGGCGGGTGGGTCTGCTTTATGTAGCTTTGAGTGACAGCGGAAGTCAGTTTGTGTCTAAGACCATGACGGAAGTAGCTGGATTGCTATTCATATACCAGGTCCAATCGTCCCTCTATCATCCCATGGCCAACAGATTGGTAGAGAAGTGGAACGGTAAACTGAAAAGAATGTCAAGACGTATGTGTTCGGAACGACCGAGAGACTGTGATCGATATGTAAAACCTCTCATGTTATCCCTTTGAACCACTGTATGGGAGGAGAGTGAGGGGGGCCATAACAATGAATTATTGTATGGGAGGAGAGTAGGGGGGCCTTGACAATGATCTACTTTATGATAGGAGAGGCAGGGGCCCACGACAATGATCTATTGCATGAGAGGAGAGTCAGGGGGCCCATGACAACGAACCACTGTATGGGAGGAGAGTCATGGGGCCCATGACAATGATCTACTGTATGGGAGGGGAGTCATGGGGCCCATGACAATGATCTACTGTATGAGAGGAGAGTAGGGGGGCCTTGACAATGATCTACTTTATGAAAGGAGAGTCAGCTGCCCACGACAATGATCTACTGTACGAGAGGAGAGTCAGGGGCCCACGACAATGATCTACTGTATGGGAGGAGAGCCAGGGGCCCATGACAATGATCTACTGTATGAGAGGAGAGCCAGGGGCCCACGACAATGATCTACTGTACGAGAGGAGAGTCAAGGGCCCACGACAATGATCTACTGTATGGGAGGAAAGTCAGGGGCCCACGGCAATGATCTACTGTATGAGAGGAGAGTCAGGGGCCCACGACAATGATCGACTGTATGAGATGAGAGTCAGGGGGCCCATGACAACGAATTACTGTATGGAAGGAGAGTCATGGGGCCCATGACAATGATCTACTCTATGGGAGGAGAGTAAGGGGGCCCATGACAATGATCTACTGTATGAAAGGAGAGTCAAGGGACCCATGACAATGATCTACTGTATGGGAGGAGAGTCAGGGGGTCCATGACAATCGTCATGAACTATGGGATAATGACAGACCCGATGATGGATGAGTTTCCATCTAGTCTGCTGTCTCATTCGATTGAGGTAACCTCCCAGATCCCAAAAGATGTAAACCGTATCCCATCCCATTGACCAAGTTGGGAATGGTAGAACAAGAAGTTGAGAAGATGCAAGAAATGGGTGTAATCGAGTCGTCATGATCACCCAACTCGTCTCTCCTATTGTTGGTTAAGAAGGCCGATTCCATGTTTAGGTCGATTGGCTTTTCTGTTTGAATAAAGTGACTATTTTCGACGCGGAACCTATGCAAAAACCGAAATGATCTTCGCCAAAATGGGGCAAGATAGATACCTGTTAAAAATCGATTTCTGTAAAAGATATTGGCACATACCTATGAAAGAGGAAGATCGGGAGAAAACCGCATTTTGCGTTCCTCAGTGGTTGTTTCATCTCCGTGTTATGCCATTTGGTCTTGTAAACGCAGGGGCTTCGTATGGCGGGAATGGTGCTAAACGGGCTAGACCACGTTGACAATTACGTCGATGACGTGTTAGTTCACACAATGACGTTGGCGGAGCATTTGGCTACCCTTCGGTAATTGTTTGTTCGGTTGATACAAGCCACAATAAAGTCGACCAAGTGTTACCTTGGATACAAGTATCTCGGTTTTGTGGGATATCAAATACGGCAGGGCGTGGTGAAGACCCAAGAAGATAAAGTGAATAGCATAAGGAATGCTCCCATTTCTACCACAAAGAAACAGGTAAGATCCTTCGTACGTCAGACAGGCTATTACCGTAAGTTTGTTGATGGGTATTCCAAGATGGTGGCACCACTGACCGATCTCACGAGGTGAGTTATAGTGAGGAAGTTATAGTGAGGAAGTTATAGTGAGGAAGTTATAGTGAGGAAGTTATATTGAGGAAGCGAACAGTTCGTTCAACCAACTAAAGCAGACCCTATCTAACGCACCCGTATTTAAGTTGCCCAACAGACAGACAGACAGACAGACAGACAGACAGACATACATATGTTTTTTTAGTTGACCAAAATACACATCACTAATCAACTGAGTATGTACATACAAGTACAAGTATTTAAACTAGAAATATAACACAAATATCAAATAAGGAGCCAGAAGACTCCCATTAAGGCTAAGGACTAGCCGCTCTCATAGGAGCAATCCTATGTACAACTCACATATTATACAAATAATAACTTATAACGATATAAAGACTGAAACATTCGTGGCCATATAACAGAAAAAAACATGACATAATAAATTATTTGATATAGCTGGTTCATTGTCCAAAGCGGTGTTATTACATAATCATTGTCCAAAGTTGTTATAGGTTGCAAAACCATGTAGACAGTGGCTGTATATTTTGCTTTTCAATACACTAGGTGCATTATTTATCGTGTCTGGCGAAGTATATCTAAGACTGTGTTTAGCAAATTCGTATTGTACTCTGAATGTGCGTATGTTGTATTGCCCATATGTGTTGAAGTTGTGAATGCTACTGTTGTGTTGAAGTGTTGAAGGTAGACAGGTAGTTTATTATGTGTGAATTTATAAAATATTTTTAGTTTTTGTAATTTTAGTATATTTTCTATTTTTAATAATTTAATACTTTTAAACAATGGTTCATTGTGAACATTATACGTGTTTACACTTATAATTCGGACGACTTTCTTCTGCATTTTTTTATTCTGTCACACATGTAGCCCCAGGCTGTTATGCAATAGTTCAAATGTGGCAATATCAGTGAGTTGTACAACATAACATTTATGTTAAGAGGTAATCGTTTGAATCTGTTGAGAATACCTAAAGTCCCTGAACACCTATTATCTATTTTTAGTAACGGTGGATTGACACATTTTCATCTAGCAGTTTCAAAAAGCATATATTTAGTTTTGTCTTAGTTAAGAGATAATTTGTTTAGTTTAAGCCATTAACTGTGTTGATATAGAATTCTGCATTTCCATTATGTTCATGAGTTGAAAATGAGTCTAAGGTGTCTGAGACGGTGGCGTCATCGGCGTACATTCTAAAATTGAACGTTTTGCTGGACTGAGCAAAGGCATTAATATATATATATATATATATATATATATATATATATATATATATATATATATATATATATATATATATATATATATGTGTGTGTGTGTGTGTGTGTGTGTGTGTGTGTGTGTGTGTGTGTGTGTGTGTGTGTGTGTGTGTGTGTGTGTGTGTGCTCGATCCTTGGGTACACACGTTGAAATATTCAGCATATGTGATTTTACGTCCTCTATTTCCTCATATTCTTTTCGATATGCTAAATAATTTTTAGCTAAACCCAAATCTACTCCGCCAGAATATTCTAATTTGGGTAGTAATATTGTATGGTCTAAGGTGTCGAATGCTTTTGAAAGGTCTAAGAAAATGTTTATAGGTATTTAATTATTATCCATTTGTGACATTATTCTATCGGTTAATTCAAAAGCAGTTCCATTCTAAGTCTATCTTGGCTATCATACAAAAGTGTATGTATTTTTAAAAAGGAATCTAGCTGTATGTAAGTTATTTTTTGATTACTTTTGAAATAAACGGTAAGAGAGATATTGGTCTGTAATTGCAAAATTGTGTATTTTCACCTTTTTATAGATTGGGACTACTTTGACAATTCTAAGTTTGCCTGAGAAGATATCTGTAGTTAATATTTGGTAATTATTGTTAATGATTTTATTAGAGCAGGTTTAACTAATTTTAATAAACGTGAAGAAAACCCGTTAAAACCACAACTTATTTTTGGATGAATATTATCCATTATTTTGGGGACTGTTTCATCATCAATTTGCTCAAATTTAAATAAATTGTTATGTTGCTCTTTAAGGTAATGCATAGAAGTTTTATTTATGGGATTGTGTGGCTAGATTTGAACCAATATGGGTTAAACAATTATTAAATGTGTTTGCGATGACTGTTTTATCTGTTATGATTTCTTCATTCCATATAAATGATTTTGGGAAAGTTTTATTTGTGTGTGTTCTAGAATAAATATTATTTATGGTGTCCCACGTTTTTAATGTTAGTTTTGAATTTGTAAAAACAAAATTCATTATGCAGTTGTTTTGCAGTATGTATACTTTTTAAGGATGGCATTATAAGTTGTTAAATTAGTTCGAATTGCAAAATATTCAGGTGAGTCAGGCTGCATCATTTTGAGTTTCTTATATAACTTGTCTCTGTAATGAATGGATTTGAGCTAACCTTGCGTAACCCATATTGACGTCTTGTGCTTATAGTTTTGGAACTTGATTATTGTATAAGGCATATGTTTTTAGCGAGTTCGATTACTTCATATAGTACAGATGCGTCTGATACACGACTACACGACTGGGAGCGATGTTGCTCCAGGAAGGGAACGGAACGTTGTTTCCCGTAGCTTTTACTAGCAAGAAACTCTCCCCTACGCAAAGGCGGCACTCCGTAGTAGAGAGAGAGCATGTTTGGGAATTGTGTTGGGACTCCATACATTCAGTCTGCACTTGTACGGCCAAAGTTTTGTTGTACAGTGTGATGAACGATCCCACAAATTTCTGAAAACAGCGAAATGAGCAAACGACCGCGTAAAGCGGTGGGCTTTGAAAATCCAACCCTATCGTTTCCGGGTAGAGACCATCCCAGGGAATGTTAACGCAGGAGCAGACTACTTGAGCCGCATGGAATAGATGCAGGCGTTGTCAGGGTAGTTGGACAAAGTAGTGTTTTTTTGTGGTATAAAGTCTACCTTGAATTACTTACTAATTTGAATTGTTGATTGCTGTCTTGTATAAAAGGTGGCATTGTGTGATTTGTGGAAATAATTATAATGTCATGACTGTAAATAAATATTTGCTGCGAAGCACAGGAAATAGATTCTTAGCGGGGGTAATGTAGCATTTCTGGTGCAATTTTTTTCTTCAGAATACTATTTCCGGTTTCTTTATTTATTAGTTAAATATTTCAAATATGGACGAATGCATCGGCCTTTGTTGGAGCCGACCAATATTATGTAATTTGTTTGTTCAAGCAGCCCGTGTCCGTGGACGGCGCGGGTTTGTTTATTTTAGAGAATGCGTATTAAGTAGACAAGGACCGGAGTATTACCCGATTTAGGGATGTTTTCTTAGTGGACTAGACCAGGAGAAGGTGACTGGTGAACTAGTGTCATGTGTTATCTCAGAAACAAGGAGTATAAAAAGAAGTTTAGAAGGAGAACGTAAGAGAAGTAGTGATCGAGCACACGACTGAGAGGCGCAACATAGATAGAAAGGGGCAGATGGACGTTGCGTCGATCTATATAATCGTGAAGCGACGAAGCGCACGCCGACGGCGGACGGTACGCTCTTCAACTGCAAATGGCATGACTTCCGAAGAGCGACGTCAAAGGGCGACAACCCTTCGTTCACGACGACCAAAAAATCATCTCCGTCTCCCAAGTAAAGACGGACGGTAATAGGGACACGCCACCACATAAAGGGAAGGCCTAATGAACAGTTTACAAGAATGCAGACTCTACTGTGAGGTGTTTAAGCATATATATATATATGCATCAAAATCAACTGTGCTGTTGTTTAGATACACCTTGATTTATCGAAAGCGTTTAACACCATTGATCACAGCATACTGTTACATAAATTAAATTACTATTGTATAAATGGTGCTGCACTTGATCTCTGTCAGAACTACCTATGCAATCGCAAACAATATGTAGAAGTTGGAGATTTAAAATCGGAAGAAGCAGCGATAACTACTGGTGTTCCCCAAGGGTCTATTTTAGGACCACTCCTTTTATTATTATTATTTATATATATATATATATATATATATATATATATATATATATATATATATATATATATATATATATATATATATATATATATATATATATATATATATATATATATATATATATATATATATATATATATATATATATATATATATATATATATATATATATATATATATATATATATATGTATATATATATATTGATGACATAGCGCCTTCTAGTGACCTCTTTGAATTAATAATATATGCTGACGACACCACCTTATCCAGTATTTCAATCTATGGATGGCCAAAGCCAAAGTCAAAATATAAACAACGAATTAGCTAACAATTTGCAAATGGCTAAAGGCCAACACACTTTCTGTAAATGTTAACAAAACTAAATTAATGATATTTCACATGGCTCAAAAGAAAATCGAATCTCCTGTGTTGCACATAGATGGGACAAACATTGAATGCGTAAATTATTAAATTTTTTTACGTATCACCATAAATATCCACTTAAAGTGGGAGAGCCACATAAACAAAATAGCTAACAAAATCATCAAAACAATTTGAATATTAAATAAACTTAAACACATTTTTTCCTTTGAATATTTTATCTATACTGTACAATTATCTCATTCTTCCCAACATAAGTTATGATATATTGGTGTTGGGGTCTTCAAGCCCATGGCATTTTTAAACTCAAAAAAGAGCAATAAGAATAATTATATACAATGCTCACACAGATCATATTTAAATAGAACTTAAATTTCTCAAGTTGGGTGACATATACAAACTCCAACAACTCAAATTGTATTTCAAATTAATTAATAAGCTCTTACCAGAATACTTCAATCACATCCCATACGCACACAACTTTGAAATTCATCAATACTACATACGTGGAAGAAATAATTTGTTTATTCCCAGAGCTACTCATGAATTTGCAACAAAGTAGAATAGACACAATATAATACAGACTGTTAACAATACTCCAAATATTATCCTTGACATGTTCTTACTTA
Organism: Lamellibrachia satsuma; assembly: GCA_033239005.1. Lineage (NCBI taxonomy): Eukaryota > Metazoa > Annelida > Polychaeta > Sabellida > Siboglinidae > Lamellibrachia > Lamellibrachia satsuma. The sequence goes on from BSQZ01000028.1 coordinate 4,960,535, forward strand.
CATCTTATATGGTTTTTCCACTTGCATTAAAAACTACTTTATTAGGAATTATGAATCGTGCTGTCTTATTCCTAACTGTTATATTTGTAAATCTTTAACCTAACCTACAATGGAGTCTCTTTGTACTGTAGTGATCATTTGACTATGTAATATATTAATATTTTACTTTAATAGGGTGGCTCCCATTTGATGTCTTAATGGGAGTCTCCCTGATCTATCTTGAATTTTGTGTTTTATGTTTTATATGTTCATACACGAGACTATAGGTCAAATAAAACACGTATGAGTCTGAGACAGCATACCTATTTACAAATGTAGGAAATGAGAAAGAATGTTCAAGTGTTAATTTGCTGTTATATAACGGGAATAACATACTGTTTGTTGATGTCACGAGTGTGTCACCAACTCGTGCTTCCCGCACTTGTGATGTTATGTGGCTGGTGACACTTTCGTGACGTCAACAAACTGTATTATTACGGATGTAAAATTTATTATTTTATGTTTTTATTAATTCACGGAAAACCAAATTTTGAGCTATATTTCGCCAATAACCTCAATTAAGGGGCCATCCATAAAGTACGTCACGCTGAGTGAGTGGGGAGTGTCCGGGTAAGCGTTACGGAGCGTCACATGGGGGTGGAGGTGTCTTGGTGATCGCTCGTCTACCTGTCAGTGTCACGCTGACAGCATTGGTCGCTCGTCTAGCTGTCAGTGTCACGCTGACAGCATTGATCGCTCGTCTAGCTGTCAGTGTCACGCTGATAGCATTGGTCGCTATGCCAGTTTTTTTGGTATATTTCAATTAAATACAAACGGAAAATGAATGCGAACCCTTCCATGGCGCGAGAACTAAATACAGTTTGCAGTTAGTGGTCTCAACACCAGGATTATGACGGGTCGCTGACAGTCGAGTTGTCAGTGCGCGCGACAATCGTTGTAAGAAGTCGTGTAGTGTCCGGACTCGGTAAACTGCTATACTTACAAATAGACTGTCGTAAACTGTCGGGTTTTAACGAGTGGTGTAGTGTGCAGAGGGTTTAAGAATCACAATGCCACGCCTATCAAGTGATGAACGCACCCTCGCTCTCGGCATGTTGGCAAATGGACTAACGGGTCGCGAGGTGGCTCGTCGCCAGCCGGTTCAACAACGATATCGACTCATCCTCACCTCGTCTGCGGCCTACACAGCTGCTGCAACACCGGGTGGCAACAACCAGCAATCAGCAACTCAACTGTTAGAGGGATGCTTCACAATAGTTACCTGTCTGGAAAATGACCATTCATGGGTGCGGTCTTCAGCCGTGTCCACAACCGAAACAGATTTGTGTGGTGCCAGCAGCAACTTCTATGGACCCACCAGCGGTGTCGCAGTTTTGCCGCGGATACCTTATTCATCTGATCTGAGCCCCACCGAACTTCATAGGCGCGTGTGTCGAAGGGAGACGAACCGACAGACAGGAACTCATCCCTGTACTACTAGACGAGTGTGACTTAATCCCTCAGCAGACCGCACGGCGCCTGGTGCAAACATGCGTTGCTCGTATCGCAGCGAACTGTTTCCACACACGTTATTGAAGTGTGACTTTGCAAAATCGCTTTGCGAGACTTATCGCTGTCATGCGCATTAATCGCTGCTCTTACTACAGATTTCTGTAAATACTATTTCAGTCTTTCCATATCAATACAATTATTTTTTATTGTTTTATTTTAAAAAAAAATTGCGTGACGTACTTTTTAGATTGTTGTTTTTTGCTTGAATGGCAATCTTCAAACTGTTTTTGGGGCCCACCTCAAACCATTTTTAGGCCCAACCTCCAACTTCCTACTTGGAGCCGTACCCCTGACCCGTCGTCCCTAATTTGAATGGGAATAGTTTTGCGCGGCTCAGTCCCCATACGCGGACTGGTAGTGAACAGGGAAACAACAAAAGTCCACGTGCATAGTTTTCCAAGTGAGAATGGTGAACAAAAGTGGTTAAAATGACACACTATCCACCGCTTTCCCACCCGTTTGTCTATTTATGCTTAGGGGATAAGACCAACATAGTAGGCCTTTATAGCAATATGCAATATATGTGTTAACACATTGATAGTGTTCTGTTCCAAACACTATTTATTGTGTCTCCGTTATAACAAAACCATTTCCCCGAAGGAGAGACAAACATTAATAAAGACAGCAAAACATTATGTTATATTAAGACACGCTCTTGGTTTATTATCAGTTATTTGAGAATACGCAAACACACACGCACACGCCCGCCCGCCCGCACGTACACATACACTAACATACACGCATACAATCACACGCACGAACGAACGCAGACACTCACATTTGCATGGTTAATTCCAATTGATTCCATGTAACAATTGCAGCATACGCCATTATTGATGTCCAACGGTAAAATGAAAATTCGAAAAAAAAGAAAACGAAGCATGCAATTTCTTTTTTTTGTCTTTTTCCGCTGCTTTAGCAGCTTCTCTTTTTCGTTCTTCCTCTTTTCTTTCTGAAATACAATAACCGAACAAAAATCACCGTAAGGAAAGCAAATAAATCAAATAAATATAAGAGAATGTACAAAAACAAATGTGTATCCATGAATATGTTATGTGTGCGTGCCATGATGGCGACAACGTAGCATCTCACATTCAGTTTTCCAGTCAAAGTAAATTTGCACTATTTCTGTGATCGTTATATTTCTTCCTATATTCTATAAATTAGTACCAACTACGTGGCGTTCTAAATAAATAAATATTTTACGGACTATCCGAACATTTGTTGACCACATAATATCGTACAGATTAATAACTATTGTACTAATTTACAAAAACGCAGATATTGTTTATGGTATAACTCGACGTTTGATCGCATGTTGAAAATAGTTTACGACATGATTTAGAAAGGCTACAGCAATTACTTGAACAAGACATATCACTGGGGCAAATGGTTTGACACTACGATCGTCTGACCCAAGAATAGTAGTGTGGGGCAATGCGCACCCCTTTACAGGCAAACACGATTTGACGTTATTAATTAACATAAATAAGCTCAAAGTTCCAATACATGTACTGCAACGTGAACCGGGGATGCACATTAATGCACACTACCGATTTGTAGACTCTATTTAGTTAGAGTTGAAACAAACATTATAAAACAACTAGACAGCGAATAGTCACGGCGCCTGTGTATCTGTCAATTGACATAAGTGGATCGTTAATTACACAAATGCTTAATTTCTAAAATAAAAACTCCCATTGTGATTTACAATAGTTTTGCACTTTTCGTCACCAGGACTTGTGCTTTCCGTCGCACTGAACCGGTCATTGCAGTTTCCGAACCAACGTATGTCATATTATTACTTATATGAACATAAAATAGCAAGATATATGGGATATGTAAATAGCTATCCCACACTTTTGCTAAGTTAAAGTATATATTATATGGGACCGTTTAAAAGTTTGCATTTTTTACAACAGTACGGGTGCAAAATAAAAATTGATGTAATTTCTTGGCGTGATGTTACTGCTATAATCGAAAGTGCCCAAATTGGTTTGGCATCATGTTGCATCGTTTGATTGAAATATTAGAAGTAACATCTACCTATATGAGTGGGGGTGCGCTTTGCCCAATCCTACTCTATGCCGAAGCCTAATATACTAAAAACGCCAACCTGTCTTATTAGGGTATGATTCTTTCATTATAAAAATCAATAAAGGAATACATATTTTACTCTCACTTTTCTTTCTCCGCTTTTGGAGGATTACGAAGCCTGTGACCGTGGCAGCGAAAATGGCCAGGAAGAGAACGGATCCTCCTATGAGAAAGCCCAGTGGGAGTTCATCTGTCAACAGAGACGTCCTTTGTACAACCAACTGACGCTGCAGCTATGCATTAGGTTTGTCGTGTGAGCACTTGTCAGCATAACAACGGTAAATGAAAGATTAGGCAACAGTCGTTACCCGGTTGATGTTTTGATCGCCAGACGGCGTCCGTGTATAAACGTAATCCGGGATTAATTGTCGAAGGAAGTAGAATTTGTACATCAAACTAGAGAGTCGATTTTTTTCAGCAAAGAATAGAGCATACTAACAATAACCATAGGCGGATCCAGAGGGGGGTCTAAGGGGTCCGAACCCCCCTTTTTGAGTAAACAAATCCATTGCAACAGCATGTCAACAGGGGGGGGGCAAAGGCATTGCCAAGAAACGACAGAACTTCAGAAGGTCAAAATTGTCGCTTACTGTGTACGAATTCTTTAGTAGCAGTCCGACGTTTTCAGACACTGATCTAGCACAGGCGATATACTTGGCGTTCAGGGGATCCCCAAAGTTATTATTAGCATTATCGGTGACGTCCTTCATATATTCACTGCACACGCACACCGCACGCACGTGTACACACAAACACGCCCACCTCATGTCTGACCATGTCTCCCTGCGAAACAATGAATATACTATGAGAATGTTTGGCGTTCATAGACATATTGCGCGCAGTTGCTGGATCTGCGCAATCTGCAGATTCCGCTCGATAGCGCCGCGCAATCCCCGGATACTCAACAATCTGCAGATTGCGCACCCATCTGCAGATTGCGCAGATACAGCAAGTGCGCTCAACATACGCGCTGATCCTTTGATGAAAATCGTCTACAACAGTTGTTCGGACCGGACTTTCAAGATAACAATTGGCATTTGTACAAGTAAAATTTAAGCTATCCTATCGGTTCAACATCAAAAGACACCAGAATGTTCCATGCCCTACTTGATAAGCCAAGTCCAACCAGAAGATGTACAACAAAAACGTTCACGTCCTGAAGAGCATTATAGAAACAGTTGTATTTTGTGGCAAACAAAACTTGCTACTTCGAGGCCACAGGGATGATCGGACAAGAACATCGTCCAGCAGGGGAAACTTCTGGGCAGTTCTGGAGATGATGGCCAAACGCGACGACACATCAACACGACAACATCTTGAGACCGGAAGGAAGAATGCGCAGTATACATCAAGAATCATCCTGAATTAAATGACTGATGTAGTAGTCGAATACATTAGAAAGGAACATACACGAAGCATTGAAGACGAAAATGCCTTCTTTTCCATCATAGCAGATGAGATCACAGATCCACCTGATAACCAGATTATGTCAGTGTGCTTGAGGATACTTTATATACATTGAGAGAGCAACGGGGGAAACTAGCTCATGGTGTTATCGAGTGCGTGAAAGATCGTAACATCGACATCAGTAAAGCCAGTGGTCAGAGCTACGATGGTGCGCAGTGTATGTCCTCGGATAAGGTTGGCTAGCAGGCGAGGATAAAGCAGTTATCCACACGAGCTTTGTATATATATATATTGCAGCAGGCATGTCCTCAATTTGAGCATCGGCAATGCCTACAGATTACCTGCCACCCGGAATATGATTGACACCCTTAATGCAGTATTCCTTTTCGTCGATCTGCCCTCAAACGACATCGATTCCTGGAACGAATCCTAAAACATCTGGCACCAGATATGAGGAAAAGGAAACTTGTCGGAATGTGCAAGACCAGATTGGTGGAGCGTCACATATGCTACGACACGTTTTATGACATGTACGAGTTATTGTGTGAATGTCTGGAAGCCGTACTGAATCCGTCATGACATCTACGAGGAGGTTGCAATGACTGGCAATTGGGATCAGGAGACCAGGAAGAAGGCGCAAGGGCTGCTAACCAGTCTCACTTCGTCACGTGCCATCATCGCATTCATCGCCACCAGGAATGTTTTGGAGAATGTGAGGCCCATGGCCTCCACACTTCAGAAGAGGGACTTAGACCTATATTCAAGTGTACAGTATGGTCGACCAAACCAGGGAAGGCATGATAACGACGAGACAGGAGATAGAAGAGTACAGTGTGTGGTATAAAGACACGTTTATCCACACTTCTTGGTACATCCATCTCAGCACCAGGGCACCCCGATAGTCCCGACAGATGCAAATAGCCAATTGGCCCACGGGAGCACTACCTGCGCACTCTGGCAAACCCGTTTTGTGACCACCTGTCTGCCGAATTCCACAATCGATTTAACCCAGAAAGCAGGAAGGGTAGAGAGATTCTTGCTCCACTCCCCGGGATCATTACTCTGTGTTAGTGTTATATTGTGCACCAGAAGTGCCACGGGTCATTACGGGTACCACCCCGTGACTGAACATGTTATTAGAACACGATCGAGGTATAATAGGTTACATTTGTCACCACAGCCAGAACATGTGGGCTAAAAGTATGTTTCTTGATGTTTTTCGACACTTTTGGTAATTGTGATTAATGTCTGCTGGTGTGCAAACTATCAACACACGTGACCAGACTTTATTGTTTGTGCACTTACAAATGGTGTAACTAAGCACAGAGAAGAAGATTATTTACATCGCTTCGTGCATTAATTAGAAGTTAATTAAATAAGCTTAATTGTCGACACGGGGCTAGTTGAGCCACCCAAGGCCCAAGAGTTGAGCAGCGGTTAAAGAACGAAGACGAGTGTTCAAAATACATCAAGGAATTATTTTTTTTGAACAAATTGGGACATCGGAGGTAACATATTAGCAGTTAGGTACTCTGGTTACGATTGGTCTATAAGTCTATATTAATTGAGTGTGTCGACTTATTAATTAAGCGCGTAGACTTGTCAGAGACGGGTTGTACCCCTTGGGTAGATATGTTGACTGAGTTGTTATGAATACGTAAATTATACAAATAAAACATTTACGCAACTTACGCTACAGTGTGGCTCAATTGACCCCACACCAAGTGTTAGTTGAGCCAGTTTGCCAACCCTATTTGAATCAGCTGTATATAATTATCTATGCATCCTAGATATATTATCTTGGCATAAATGATATACTAATAATTATAGTTTATGAGAGTAAAAACAATTTTGACTTATGAATATGATTGCGCACTAGACATAAAAAGAATGGAAAATGGCTCAACTAACACTGCCTTCCCCTACACGAAGCATTGCGCCGATCCTAAAAATTAAAAGCAGAATGTTTCACGTTTAAGTAGCATACCCATTATGTTCGAAATATATCCTATAAATTATAACATATGTCGATACATAGCTGTAAGACTTGTGTTTTGACTTTGAGCATCCAGTAAAGTATGGTAACCTGGCTCAGAACGACCCTCTTAGGTAAGACTGCCCCACTTCATCTACACAAAATATAAAACCCCGAACGTACTGGTGCAAAACGATGCTGACATCTATCGGGTACCCACCCAAAAGCTCAGTAACACGAGACATACAAAATTAAATCAGTGTTTTTTTAATTTTATGTGCACTATAATATCGACTGATCTAATATTCGCCAGTAGTAAGACTGGTGCAACTCTTTAAATAACGGTGTGAATCACGAACTAATTGGTAACCTGATAATATTATTATTCAATAGACAGGTCAGACAATAACAAATAAGCAGTAATAAGGTGTGTTTTATATACATCGTGTTAAGACACGCTGTGGATGTGGGGCAAGACGGTCGATGTATCTTACCCCACATGAACATGGTCATAATACATCATAAATATTGCAAGACGGTCCCTATATCTTACCCCACATATATATTACACATGCACAAGTATGTATAATACATTAATTATTAATATACTACGAAAGTTACATAACTTAAGTTGTGCAGCCTGTAGGCTGTAATTATAATGGAACATTACTAAACTCAGACAGGCGGCTGTCTTGCCCCAGGCTTTTTTTAGTGCCCTTATTATATTTCAAATGCAACTCAGCTATGTTGTCTGTTTGCTGAAAAATAGTGTGCCAATGGGGAAAACACATATTTGTCTTTCATGTGAACACATTAAAGACATGCTAACATAACTTAATGGCGCGCTCCCACATATTAGCCAACATGACCCTGCATTTCGCGCGACGTCGTTCTTCCGAACGCTATGAACTGAACACGATTGATGATGTTCACACAAACTTGCAAACAGTTTGTCGGGAATAGCTCAGGCACACAGCTCAAGTATTTATATAAATAGATAAAACAACAGTGTGCTATATTCAATGATTCTATTGTTGGAATGAAGTTTAAGTACTTGAACGAGTTCAGTCCTTATTTCGAGTCATGTTGGACACGAAGACTGACGTACAGAAGTGAAAATTCAGCCGTTGCTGAGATAAAAAGCACACCATAAGTTCCCTTCAACACACAACATACAACTCAGAAAAACAGTTTCCCGCAAATTTGCGTTAATAATTGTTCACAGTAAGCTTTACATACAAGTAGATGTATAGAAGCAAAAACAATGTAGTGTCATGCAACAATTAGGCAACTCATTTTACTCATTTTAGGCCACTTCTCCGAATTTAGTGGCTCTTATACAGCTCCCAAATAGAAAAAACGGCTTCTGCAGGTTCCTAAACATCAACTAATGACGGACAACAAGATTTAAAACAGTTAAAGCAATTTTTGCATAATTACATTTAACACACATTTAACATTTAATGGATTGCATGAATGATGCTTTGTTCAATGTCAACGTCAAATGACACACAATTTCATCCCAATTCATGTATTTCCCTATCAAATTAGAATGCAGCCTTGTTTACAACAACATAACATTTAACTAATACTAACCCTTAGCAAAACAATCTATAGAATTTCATGGAATATTCTGTAGGATTTTCGCGGACACAGCTTTGTAGAATTGAAAAATATTCTATAGAATGTGTTTAGAATATTCTATAGAATTTGTTTATATAACATTCTGTAGGATTTTTGCGGACATAGCTATAACATTTGTCGCTTCCATTTTTTCTATAACATATTCTGCTATTCTCTGTGGAATTCTGTAAAATTATATACAAATCTATAGAAAATTGAAGTAAACATAAACTATTTATTACTGTCTGGTTTGGCAATCTGTCTGTTCAGTCGAAATCACAGCTTTCTCGCATAATGAGAACTGCCATGAAAACAACAGGTTCCACATCTCCCATGATCTCCCTTCAGGAGATTTTTGAACAGACATTAAGAAGACAGTCAGTCAAGATTATTTATGATACCAAACATGTTTTACACAATGAATTCCAGCTCTTGCCATCTGGCAGACGCTATAGAACTCCTCCGTGCAGGCTTAACAGATACAAATACACATTTGTGTCACTGTCCATTAAACAACTCAACTCGTGATGCCTGCTGCAACAGTGTCACTTGTCGTTCCTAGCATAACTAGTAATGTGTATGCAATGTATATATTGTCTAATCATTATTTATGTGTGTATTTATTTTTATTATTATTACTATTATTTTTAGTCTGTTTTACTGTCTACTTATCTGCTGCTTTTATGGAATGTTTTATGTATATATTGCAGTCATGTCTGTTCTTACCCGAGACAAATTTCTCAATTCATTGTTGAGACAATAAAGAATTATCTTATCTTATTTATATAGAATACATATATATTTTCTAAAAAAAATCTACTATTCTCTGAATAATTCTATAGATTTCTATAGAGTTCTATAGAATTCTAAGGAGTTCTATAGGAGTTTTGTAGATGTTTTGTAGATGTTTTTTGTTAAGAGAACATTGCAAATTTCTCCCCATCTACTAAATGGCATTCAGACAACGCTGACAACGCTTACTTCTTTTAACAACGGTGAACTTGTGCGCATCGTGATTGCACCGTTTGAAAGGAGGAGGCCCTGGTATTGTGTTGCACGCCACAACCCGGAGATACTGGTCCCCAAGCATCCTCTCCGTGATTGTGAGGAGGTCAGTTGCCTCCAGGGTATAATTTGTTTTCACATCCTCCCATCTGTAGCTTTGTGCTGGCGGGTTACTGTCCGCAGTTACTCTTATTTTAGTTCCAACGTAGTATGAGGCATCATGAGGCGACAGGACAAAGGCCCGCGGACCATCTACAACATACCAATAACGGCACTCTACTGTGTGCACACAATTCCGTTTGATATCATCGGTTTATTAACAATACAACTTACGATTAACTACAAAATAACGATCACTAGCTTATAGACAGTTTGATCATAAGGTTTTTCGCTCTACTTATCTTTGGTTCCGTTACATATAGGGACTGAGGTTAGTTTAAATTGCCGGTCACGTGGTCTTCATAAGCTTCGCGCCGGGATACACATATTTATACACGCATGAATGTGCCTTTATTGGATCTACGAATTCAGAATTATTATTCCTACAAATAATCGTCAAGAATATGGCCGAAATGTATTAAATCTAGGGCTTGTACAGCTATATAGAACTTATGTGTCAGCTATATTAAATGTTTGCTAAAAGGTGTATACGTGTGGTACTAATTTAACGTTTAGGCTATGCGTGTGATATTAGTTTAGCTTATAGGCTATGCGCATAGGTTACACGTATGTTAAGTCAAGGTTACACGTATGGTAAGTCAAGGTTACACGTATGTTAAGTCAAGGTTACACGTATGTTAAGTCAAGGTTACACGTATGGTATTGAAACACGGCGGGAGATTGAAACGTATGACTGACAGATTTGTTGGCAAGTCACAAACTGGCAAGTCAAGTTTCAAGTATTTGACCGTTTATTCATACCTCAATTCAATGACCTCCAAATCAAGTTCTGAATTCCAACTTAAGTCAAGTTAAGTGGATGATGCCAAAACATTATCATAACAATCATAACAAGCACTTGCTAATTAGTGTATTTTATGCAGCCTGTCACGAGAATATTTTCTCGTTTATGGGTACGTTTTAGTCCGTGGGCCAGGTATAACCCCATACCCCCCTAGGCAATTTTCAAGACAATATTTTTGTTGTTGACAATGAGCTGATAAACATAATATGAGGGTATGGATGGATATTTCCGCATAATACGTTAAATACCATATCATATCATACGAAGTGGGTATTGCTGGAAATGTATATAAATTGTCTATACGAATTTCGTCATAGTATAACGTATACATGTTCCGTGACGTCAATAACACGTCATAATTAGCTTTCATAATTAAAAACAGGGAATCACAATTTATGAAGTTGGATATCATTGAAAAAGCTATACTTTTTTTACGTATGTTATAGTACAATTCGTTCGCACGGGTATATATATATATATATATATATATATATATATATATATATATATATATATATATATATATATATATATATATATATATATATATATATATATATATATATATATATATATATATATATATATATATATATATATATATATATATATATATATATATATATATATATATATATATATATATATATATATATATATATATATATAACAAGCACGCATAAGCAGACTCTTTCGTTTTGCATTAAATACTACTTACAATAAGTTGTTTCAGTCAGCGTGCTGGAAGCATTGGTCAACAATCAGTTGGCTAGTGCAGTAGAGTTGTCTTTAAAATCATCATCTCCGTCATCGTAGATGATGTTCAATAGGCTGGCCACACGTATGTTCTCCTCATCGTCGTCACTGTCAGTGTCAAGGGCATTCTCAGACAGAATTTCAACCAGCTCCTAGTGGAAGGATGTCAGTCCAGATCTCCACTCTCGTCGATCTTCCACCCATGTCCAACTGAGGTGGGGATGTCTGGTTATGGAAGCGTTCTCTTCCATACTTCCATATCGCATGGTGGCAGGAGACTCAGATCGATTCCATCATAGCTGGAAAGTGGTGACCCATATTCTCTATGGAATGTATGCCTGGTCAAGTCACTGCGTTATTTGTTGACATATGTGTATTATGGTTTACCATACATACACCAAACAAACTCCTCTAATTCGGACATCATCTACCTTCAGGAACGCCGCCTGTCTCGCTAACTGTCCCGAAAACATCCACAAAACACATGATGCTTTACCAAAGTCTTTCTGGCTGTGATTTTCACCTTGCGAATGAATGCGCTGGTAGAGTCGCACCCAGACAATGCATGCAGTGCAAGCATTGCTGAACACATCAGTTCACTGCGTTTACGGATGAGGCATTTCAAACCCATTAGTCGTATTTTGTTTGTAAAGCCTGTGTCAAAGAACACGTTCTGCCCCATTCGGTTACCATAATACAGAAGCAACAAGAACACATCGGCATCGGGCGATCGGACGATGAGATTAGATGTACATGATGTAGCTACATGGAAACAGTGTAACATGATTCGTGTGTCAGCGTCTTCCTGAGACGAGGAGAGTGCTGGGATGGGAGAACTGTCTACTGTAATGCTGATATCAATGACAGACAGCTGTCCCCGCAGAAAAAGAAGATCTGACGACCCTGTAGGTGCAGCATGTTTAGCCTTTTGCAACTCTGACAGCAGAAGCCTAATCTTGTTGTCATTGTTTCATAGGAATTATTTCCATTCTTTTGGCAGCTTTGTTGATGGACCTTTAACAAGGTATGCATCCGACGTTCTTCGCTGTCTTCATGCAACTGACTTGATTGAGTTGTCCAAGTAGGTGTCGGTCACAAAGTCCACCCTCTTCTCATTGGGCAGCACACTGAACTTGCTCAGATAACTCTCCAAATGTCTGAGGCAGAGCAGTGAGTGCATGCAGTAGGACGTTCCCGTCAACTACGTATGTCTGAGCAGTGAGTGCATGCAGTAGGGCGTTCCCGTCAACTACGTATGCCTGAGCAGTGAGTGCCTGCAGTAGGGCGTTCCCGTCAACTACGTATGCCTGAGCAGTGAGTGCATGCAGTAGGGCGTTCCCGTCAACTACGTATGCCTGAGCAGTGAGTGCATGCAGTAGGGCGTTCCCGTCAACTACGTATGTCTGAGCAGTGAGTGCATGCAGTAGGACGTTCCCGTCAACTACGTATGTCTGAGCAGTGAGTGCATGCAGTAGGGCGTTCCCGTCAACAACGTAAGCACCCACATCCTCAATGCAAGCTGGTGTTTTTCAGTTTGGTCTTGTCTGTCTTTACTGAATTTATTGTCTTCATTATACAGTTCACGTACACATGATACGTAGTATATATAGCAACGAAGGCAATGGAAAAGAAGCAATATAGCTTATAATACCTTATTTAAATAATTCGTTAATACAGAGTGCATCGTGCAGTAGTGCAAAGCTGTTAGAACAAGTGCAGTGTAGCAAGACCGAAGAACACTAGGACATCTACATACGTATCACATTTGATAATGTACACCATTCACAAGTTGACAGTATATATATATATATATATATATATATATATATATATACATATATATATATATATATATATATATATATATATATATATATATATATATATATATATATATATATATATATATATATATATATATATATATATATATATATATATATATATATATATATATATATATATATATATATTGTGTGTGTGTGTGTGTGTGTGTGTGTGTGTGTGTGTGTGTGTGTGTGTGTGTGTGTGTGTGTGTGTGATCCGATTTCTACATGATTGAATGATGCAGACACATACGCACTCGCGCACGAACATCCACACTTCAATGAATCGTGCAATATTTATTAATTGTTCAAATAAGGCTGTGCCGTAAAAAAATCAAAAGATTGTTATCCAAGACAAAACATCCATATGGTAAGTGGACCAGGAAGTCATTATCTTATCGAGAGTTTAAAATGTTTCATCTAAGTGTAACAACCAACTGCTGTCGATGGTATCTTATGAACTGCTTAACACCTTTTGTTTTGGTACGCTGTCGAGCTGGGGTTTCCAGAGGATTTTTGCGCATTAGAAGTATTCTATATATTATATTTTCGTAAAACGCCACTGAAACAACTTGCCCCTGTATACAACTAACCCCTCTCTTCCCTACGTCATTCACGGTTACGCACGTCGGCCATGCTGTGTGTTTGCGTGTGTGCGAACATATGCTCCATATAACGAGGTTTAAGGGGTGTTACCCTACTACTATAAAGCGAGAAATGCGGCGGGTACGGAACACTGAAGCGGACAGGAGTGTTCTCCACAGTAACTCAGAAATATGTGATAAATTTGATGATTTAATCTTGCAAGAGATTAAGAGAGTGTTGGAGCATAGCTCGCACTAGTATTTTGGCTACAATTTGGGATTATAATTGCCCATTTGTGGATTATCTTTTTTTGACATTCTATTGTTATTATGGATTTGTCTAAACTAGTAGAGATTGGTGAGAAGATGGGCCTAACAAGTACTGATCTTCAAACATTTGTTCGAGACGAACAAGAAGCCGCCTGAGCTGAACGTCGATTGGCTCGTGAACAGGCGAAAGAGGAGGAAGAAGCTCGCTGTCGTGTTCGGGAACGCGAGATGCAGCACGAAACGGAAATGGCGATCCTGCAGAAGGAGGTTGCTGTCGCTGCAGGAAATGTTACAGTACTGGTAATGATGATGCACCCAAGATTCACCACAGTCCTAGGCTGCCATGCTTTAATGAGCATACTGATTCAATTGATGATTACCTTCGACGTTTTGAACGTTATGCTGTGAATCAGGGATGGGATGAGAGCGATTGTGTTGTATTTCTTAGAGCGTTGTTAACGGGACACGCCTTGGAAGTTTTGTTCGGCTTACCGGCGTCCGTTGCTAATGACTACGATCATGTAAAGAAAGCAGTGCTAGAGTGGTATCAGTTGACTGACGGAGACTTCCGGAGGAAGTTTTATTCATATACGCCAAGTTCTAAGGATACTATTTCTCAGTTTTATGTCCGAAAGGGTCATTACTTAAACCAATGGATTTCTTTGTCGGGTATCGGCGAATCGTTTGAATCGATAAGATTCTTAATGAACAGTTTTTGTTTGTGTGTCCCCGAGATTTGTCTGTGTTCATGAGGGAACACAAACCGAATGGTGATGATGAATTTCTTGACTTGCTAAAGACTGTCACTAATGCTCGTTTTCCTACAGGAAGTAAGGGAATTCCCAGTGATCTGTCACGCTCTGAAACAATGGTTGTGAAATTAGTGCTCTTTGTCTACACGAAACGGTTGTTAAGAATGATTCTGAAGCGTCTGTGTTAGATGGTTACACTTTGACATCCCAAGGCAAAATATGCAGTGGCCATGCTGGCCTAGCAATATATATATAAGTAACATATCCAATATACATCGTTAGATATCTACAAAACGTCAAACATATGGGAAGAACAATTTATTGAAGTAACATCAAACACGGTCACTAAAACAATCATTCTTGGAAACATATACCAACTTCCTAGATATATCATTGATAATTACCAAACCTTCATAGAAGAATTATCTTCTAAATTAGTTCATCTACATCATTTAAAAAGTGAATTAATAATACCAGGAGGTTACAATATAGACTTACTGAAAATAAAAGAAAAAACATAATATGTGAATACTTTGATACAGTCACAGCACATGGTTTTTTCCCTAAAATTACTTTGCCAACAACATTCGCTTATTGATAATTTCCTATGTAAACTTTTATTTTTATTTTTCAAATCATCAGCTGGTATTTTAGTCAGCAGCATTTCAGATCACTTTCCATATTTGATTTGCCTTGACTACAGTAAACGTACTAAAAACGTCCCTAAATAAAACAAAATAGAAAGTATGATACTGACTGTCTAAAACGATTTAAAACAGAACTGATTAATTCAAATAATTACGATAAATTGAAACATTTTAACCAGTTAAAATTATTAAATATAATAAACATAATCACAAAAAGTCACGTTGGATTACACAAGGCATCATTAGATCAATAACGTTTACAGACAATTTGAACTCAAGAATTAAACAAACTCCTATACATTCAGCAGCATATGTAACTCTCAAAACAAATCTTCACACATATATCTTAATAGAAATATTCGACTAGCTAAACAAATGTAGTATCAATCCAGTTTTTAAAGAAATAAGTATGATATTAAAACACGTGGTGTATGAGTAAATACATTATTCAGAAAACCCCCAGAAAGATTTTCCTGACTACTTCAAAGTTGATGGCAAAATTAATTTACAAAAAACTATTGCCAATAAATTTAACTAATTTTTCACCAATACTGGGCCTACCCTTGCCTGTCAACTAACCAATACTAGAAATAAATCTTTTAAAGATTATTTGAAAAACCGAAGTCTGCATCCTTTAAAATTTAAGCCAATAGACGAAAATAAAACTATAAACATTAATGATAAGTGATAAGTGATAATTTACACCCAAATTCTAGCTGTGGGAAAGATGGTCTACCAACAAAAGTAAAACATGTTTTACCTTTGAATATGTGTTATCTATAATACATAATTCTCTAATTATTCCCAATATAAATTATGGTATATTGGTGTGGGGTCATCAAGCCGATCGCATTTTTAAACACCAAAAGAAAGCAATAAGAGTAATTACTTTAAGTAAATACACAGCTACCACATATCCCATTTACATAGAATTTAAATTTATCAAGTTGGATGACATATACAAACTCCAACGACTCAAATGTTATTAAAAAGTTATTAATAATCTCTTACCAGAATACTTCAATCACATCTCATACACACACAACTTTGAAATTCATGAATACTACACATGTGGAAGAAATAACAGGTTTATTCCCAGAGCCACTCATGAATTTGCACGAAGTATATTAGACAAAATATAATACAGACTGTTAACAATACTCCAGATATTATCCTTGAATAAAATTTCACTCACAGCTTATATGTTTTTTTCCAATTACATTAAAAACTACTTTATTAGGAATTATGAATCATACTGTCTTATTCCTAAGTGTTATATTTGTATTTATCTTTAACCTAAAATACAATGGCGTCTCTTTGTACTGTAGTGATCATGTGACTATGTAATATTTTTTACTTTAATAGCGTGGCTGCCATGTTAGCGACATTTGATGTCTTAATGGAAGTCTCCCTGACCTATCTTTAATTTTGTTTTTGTAATGTTCATACCTGAGACTATACGTTGAATAAAACACTTCGATCGAAACGTAGGTTCGAGAAGAGGTTTCCGACTCCTATTCCTCGTCCTCGTGATCGGATTACTTGCTTCTTATGCAACCAGGTTGAACATATCGCTCGTAATTGCACTGTGGGCATGGAGAGTAGAAATATGTCCAAGCCTCAGACGTCGAGAATTCCACCCGTAGCGGGGAATTGTTCGGTTGTTATGGATAAAAAATCTCAGATCCATACCTTTTCAGTGGGTAAGGAAGTAGCAATGCTACACTGTGGACGTAATGTTCCTGTCATCGCCAGTGCTTGTCTGGAACATCTAGATGAAGGTAGTTTGCCGTTGATGGAAAGATATGTTGGAGAGTGCCCTGTTACTGTTCTGCGTGATAGTAGTTGTAATGGGGTTGTCGTTGTACGAAGTTTAGTTGATGAAACACGATTGACGGGGTAAACCCGAGTCTTAATGTTGATGGACCAATCCCTAAATGAAGCCCCTACGGCTCATTGCCATGTGAGAACCCTTGTATTCACGGATGATGTAGACGCATTATGCTTAGAGACTCCTGTTTATGACTGTCGCATTTCAGCGAATTGTTTTTATGTGAATATTTTCCTGGATATGGTGAGGTAAATGTTAGAGTGTGTATAGACGGATGGCATAAACAATTTAGGTCGCATTTCTGCGAATTGTTATTAGGTGAATATTTTCTTGGATATGGTGAGGTAAATATTGGTGTGTAAACAAGTTATGCAATTCTATCCAAGTGTTGTGTGGGAGTCCAGACCAGGAAGTTTATCGTTAGGGGTGGGGCATGAACAGGTTATGCAATAATTGTACCCATGATGTTTAGCTATCGGCATGGCACTTTATAGTTTAAGGGGTATTAACGCAATGGGACCGTCCGTAGATTGTTAGTAATTTTGATTGGCTGACGCCGACCTTGTGATGTGTTAGGAAAGTTACTAAGCGATGGGTATAAGGCGTTAAGTAAATTGTATTCGATATGGGGGGGGGAGAACACACAAATGCGGTATTAAGGTTTCAACGGTGATGTCTGGAGAGGCCCGACGGACTCAGAGTGCGCGGTCAATCGCGGAGTCGCAACCCATCTACAGCTTCGCTCGCACTGACTACGGCGGGTGAAAACCCAAATGAGACAGGAACCGCATGTGGCGAGACAACGTGACCGACGGCCAGTTGTCGGCCTACTCAACCCAGCCGATTATTGAGAGGGTGAAGTATTGTTGACGATTTGTGCGTCATAGTGTACGCTTCAGTGACTATCTTTGTTTTGGGAACACTGAGTTTTAACTGTGCAATACGCCTTTCTGCCATGCGGGGTTTCTTAACACTGACGTCTGTGTTACGGCTATGAAGAGGAATAGCCTCAACGGTGTATGATAAGTTGAACGTAATTTTTTAAGGGTATTGCTAACATGTTCTATAGTTAGCTTCTTTATACATTTGTACCATTTAATATGTTTTGATTCAGTATAAACATAATGATGTTTATTTCCTGGTGTTGCTTCTCATTTGTAAAATCATCCTACCCACGTACGTTGAGCTTGATTTAAAGACGGCCGCCACTAGTTTTTTTCCGGACAACTTTGCGCGGACCTCCACCGAAATCCGTGACATATATTTGCTGTTGATACTGGTTGTATTAAACCTCCAAAAATACACGATTGCAGCAATTTCCAGGTGACAAACAACTTACTTTCAAATATACATGTTATAAGCTTCTTAATAAAACTTTGTGGCGTAAATTCCCTGGGGGGTTTCCTCTATCTGGCCCACGGATTATTTCGAGTCGAGCCAGTCCCTATGACACGAGTCAACAAGTCTGACGACTGTCTGAAACTATCTTATGTATGCTACTTGCCACGTCTGATTGTTATTGTGTCGATAACATTTTGGTGGGAATGCTGACCGTCTACAACATATATTAAATACGCTAAAAAGTGTAGTTTCGATGGGGAGACAGGTGGACTTACTACGATATGATGTCATCGATACTCACAATACACTGTAAATTTCGGCAGCTTGCACTCCCCACGGTAAGCGTCGTTGTTCAAGGGGAAGTTATCAGCCACGTTGGCTCCCAGCGTCCCTTTCACGGGCCGATCAAAGAAAGTGCGGCAACGGTAACCATGCCCGTTATGCCAAGGCATCAATTCCATGACAAAACTGACATTGACCGTGTCGCCTTGTAATTCATAGTTCGCTTGTATCTCGCCAGTCTCGTCTCGCCACCGCATCACGGGTCCCCACTGTCCTTTGTATCTTACCGCACAGCTGAAGTGGATGTAATCGCCTTCCACGCCCACATTGTTTGTAGCGTTGTTTCTACACATCGGGTCCGTTTCTGAAGGAACAATGTGTTAGTTATGCCTTATATTTTAATTTTTGATGTTATCATAGTAAGATATCACGACCGTTGAAAGACAAACAAGTGCCTAAGAAACAGATGATACGCTAAACCAGTTTAAGGCATACTCTCATCTAAGGCTTTGAATGTTACACAGAAAGAAACTTTAAAGTCGAATCACTGCAACAGACGTGAAAGCCATACGATGATGCAGAGCGTCACCAAACAGCGTGCATGTTTGTGTGCATGCGTACATGCATTCACGCACGCACGCGTGCACGCACGCATGCATGCACACATGCACGCACTCACACATCCACCCCCATAAACAACACACACGAATCATTACTCAACATGGACATACACTCATAGATAGGAGACATTACACTAACACATACACACACGCATATGTACACATACATATTCCCTGGATTGCAAGTGGCTCATATTACCCAGAAGGTAACCCAGTTTTCTTTTTGCCTCCAAGTGGTAAATTTACACTACATGTTTAAAAAATCGCCCTTGACAGAGGCTGACAGAATAATTTACTCACCGAGAAACGCAATTTATATGGATGTAGATTACACGTCTGTGATCTATATGCATTCATCCAATATGAAGAAATCGTAAGAAATGTTGTTAAATGTTATTCACGTTCATGTTTCTTAGTTGTGTTGTCTTACCATTGCAAATAGTGCCTGCGTCGTCTGCCACTCTCATTAACTTAAAAAATAATCGCCAGATGGCAACATGTGGTGTGCAGTTTCTAAATTATGGATGTGGCCCGTATTACCAGTATGCTCATAATCCCGAACCTTCCCCTACATGTGAAATCAAAGATTTGCAAATAGGATAACCCATTAAAAATATAGTGTACTCATACTGTGCATAAGAAATATGGAAAGAAGATATAGTCGGCACTGATGTATGGTTAAATGCAAACTGTCTCTCCAAATACCATTCACACATGCTAAAAAACAACTGATGTATACATTAGCATTATGATAGACTACTACTGTATACACCACACTGACATTACACTACTATTGTATACACCACACTGACATTACACTACTATTGTATACACCACACTGACATTACACTACTATTGTATACACCACACTGACATTGTATTCAAATCGACTTACCAAATACAATAAGTTCTACCGACTTGACATATTGAGCATCCGTTGAAACTTTGCATTGATACATTCCGGCATCATCTAGCGTGAGATCCTTGATGTTCAGATGAAAGGCCTCTGAAGGAGACGTGATCACTGTATACCTTGAGGAATTTGATACGGTATTGTTCACTGGTATCGTTTGGGCGGTCGTTCTAGACGTGATGTATTCAGACCACTCAAGATATTGTCCGCTGCATTTGAAAGTGACACTCATTCCAACTTTACCTACAGTATTCATTGGCGTCTCAGTGAATTGTCCTTGGACCGCTGTAACACACATTACATTCGCCAGTATTCCGTGACTTATGATTAAATCGCAAACCGTTAATATACAGTTTCAGCTATAGGGGAGACAGGGGCTAGTTGTATACAGGGCAAGTTGTTACAGAGAAGTTTTACGACAACGTAGAATACATATTGAGATACTATCGACAGTAGTTGGTTGGTAGTCCACCAGCAGACACACTGTCCAAAAATCGGGAGTCAAGAAAACGGAATTAACGAGATATTGAAAAAAATATTTTTTAACCATATAAAACATGTTTGGTATGCCTACGTAATATCATCGTAGGCAGCCACTTTTAATATTCCTTTAATGAAACTTGAAACATGTCTACTAGGTGGTTATGCCAAGTAGAAGTTTAATTGAAATTCAAGATTTGTTATCGTCCATGTGCGTTCAACTACAAATATTGTGCTTGGGGTAAGTTGTTACAAATGTAACACTCCTCGGACGGGCCCGTACCGATGGATCAGCCAGCGAGTTGTGTGCTGACAATGACTGAAAGAACAAAATTAATTCAACCATGACGTGTGAACGTCTTTGTGATGTTTTGGTTTCTCAAGCACATTTCGTGCTTCCGCTTCGGGGTTGCCCGCCTGGGGCCCACTTTGGTTTTGGCTAACGTATTGTATGTTACATATAGTTATGTTACAAAATAAATATTGTGTAGTTGTAACAAGCATGTCGGAAATTCGAGGTCAAGCCGCCCAAGATGTAAAAATTGGCGACGAGGATAACGACGAAATGGAGCAGGCAAGTATACAACCGTTTTCGCATGAGCTGGTCGATACGGCCGCAGCAAGGTGGGACCGATGGTTGCGACGCTTAGAAAACTTTATAGCAGCTAAAGATATGAAGGACTCGAATCAAAAGAAGGCAATGCTCCTACACCATGCTGGGGAAAGATGTGTTTGATTTTAGTGACAGACTGATTTTAGTGATTAGTGACTTTATAACTACTACTAAAAATATGCATTAGACGGGAATTTAACACGCGCTGCCTGCGTGGCTGGCGAACATTCTACCGCTGAGCCATTCAATTTCACCCGAAGAGTTTGTAGCAACAAGGGAAAATGGAGAAAAAGGCGAGTTTGTAGAAACGCTGGAAAATGCCATACCATCCAGCAAGCATCGGCCTTGCAGAACGCGCTGTACAGACACTCAAGACAGATTTGGAGAAAACTCTTTGTCCAGACCTGGAGACCTTGCCTCCGCGTGAATTCTATGCGAGTGACGCTGTCTGGGTGATGAACTTCGCTGGAATGCCCAAATTGACTGATGGCCGATTTTGGAGAAGACATATGGATCACATCCGTCTCCGGATTCCCATCATTTAATCAAGTATAATGCCATTCGCTATTTCGTACTCCATTCAGTAACATATTCCATTCACAACTATTTGTTATGTAAGAATCCGGGGAATGAGTTCCCTTTGTTAGCTAACAATGAACAACTTAATAATGTGAAACTAATGTAAACGCTGTGAACACCTACATTGTTATGCACACTGTGCGTGAGATGTATATGTATGTATAATCCAATTAATGTAATATCAGTATAGTGTACGAGTTACACGATCCACACATTCTTTGTTGTACCAACGTGCCCGTATGATGTAACAACTTGCCCCTATGATGTAACAACTTGCCCCGCTTACGGGGCTCGTTGTTACAATCGACCGCGCCTGGGAAACTTCACTTATCTACCTAACTACAATATGGAATATAAATGGTATGGTACATTTTGTTAACACGAATAATGAGTGTAATGCATACGTTGACAAAAATAATGCATCTAACATACTTTAAAAGAAATTGACCTTAACTGAAAATTTTAACAACTAGCCCCGGACTCCCCTACGTTGTTCGCTCAACGTATCGTTAGTTATGTAGCTAATATGCATTGACATCTGCTAAATTTGCCGGTTACGTGTACTCGATATGCTTCGCACCAAGATACGTATACTTAAATCCATTAGTAATTGCGGTAATTATCAGTTTTATATGTTATTTCAAAGAAGATGCTTAAGTGCATGTGGTGTCAACTAACTATCTAAGAATAGCTGTAGCATAGCAGGGCAGGTAAAATAAGTATTTTTTAAAAATATAATTTTACTTTTATGAACGAGACAAAACCCCGCGGGTGGAAAATCACTCAGATATGGGATTATTGAAGGCCAAGAAATACACTAACGCTTAATGGACAATTTCACTGCTTTATACTTATAGCTGAAACTGGATTACGGCTACATGTGAGATACGTTCAACATATCTAACCGTTAAGTGTTGATATACGTTCGGAGCTTGGAACGTATGGAATTGTCTAATACGTTAACAATACATTTAGTTGATAAATATTAGATCAAATGCACAAAAAACATAAACGTGTGTTACTTTAATACATGCAACGAGTAGATCATAAAATAAACGATGTCTATCCCACTTTCTGCTTTGTTACTTTCGATGCGAATGAGTCAAATGAGAACTTTGGCTAGGAATCTTCCGGTTTGTCAAGGACATCATTGTCTGATGCTATTTATAGCCGAACGTACAACATTAAATTTCAGTACCAACAACTAAATAGAGGCCAAAGAAAAAATGCCTTGTTTGGCATTGCATGAAGTATGAAAATAGAAAACGGAAATGTCAAATGAAGGAATCCAAAGACCAGGCTCGCATTCACCACATGAAAGAATTTTTTGCAGCAAAATGCATTATTCGAGCAATCATATGCAAAGACACTGAGTTTCATTGAAGATACGGTGTGCATGTGTGGGTGATAATTTGTGGGATGGGGCATTGCCTTGCGATGTGTCACCAGTACTGGGACACACGGTTTACCAGGCCCCCTGCTGCCTATGTGTAAATCCCTTTGTCTCCTCTTGGGTAATACAGAGGGGATCTGTGCGCTTGAGTTATACAGTACTGAGCAGCCAATGCGGTTCAATGGTGGTTGTAGGTGGTTCAATGGGGGTCTGGTCCGACCAGCAAGGTATGCTGGTCGGCTCGCCGCGTAAGTTGATGCGTGGCTTTGGTATGCAGCATGCGGAATGCCACGAGAGCGAAGGCAGCCGATGACGCACTGATGCAGGAGGAAGCTCCCTCCGTTGTGACGTCTCCACCAGTGCTGCCACCCAGTGTCGACTCGGTCTTGTACGCGACGCTGACGACGGCCATTTAGACACAGATTGCACAGGGTTTCAAGAACCTGCCAGCTAAGAGCGCGGCGATCCCTTCTACATCGGCAGTGTCAGCGATGGACCATGGAGGACAACGTCAGCGATAGGCCATGGAGGACAACGTCAGCGATGGACCATGGAGAACAACGTCAGCGATGGACCGTGGAGGACAACGTCAGCGATGGACCATGGAGAACAACGTCAGCGATGGACCATGGAGGACAACGCAAGCGCGAACCCTCGCCGGTATCAGACGACTCGAGTGACAGTGACTGCGACGACGACAACGACCGTGCAGGGGCCAAGTTTGAGTGATGCGCCCGTAAGGACTCAACGCAGCGGACAAAAGTAAGATGTCACTGCGTATGGCGTATGGGGATGTAGGGAATGGCCTCCCTCAATCGACAGTCGATGTAATTTGTTCGGCCGATTACATCCCTCTACGTTGCCTCAGACGCTCCCACATCCTGGACATAAACGTTGATCCAAGCGCACTAGGCGAAGACAAAACAAAGCAGGAGGTAGTTCCAATCACCGATATTGACGAGTGGCTGGACCTTTTTATGATCTATATAGCTGTCAAGGCCCACAGGTTCCCTATGAAAGGCCATCAACTAGTGTCTTACATGAAACATGTTAAAATAATTGCCCAATATGACCTGTATGAGGAGTGCCAATCCTACTGGGAGCTTAAGAGGAAACGTACTGTCCAAAAGCCCTTTCGTGCAGGTAGACGGAGTGATAATGTCCCTAGTCTTTGCTTCGCCTTTAACAAAGGCAACTGTTCACGGCCCAATTGCAGATATAGCCACTCCTGCTCCAAGTGTAAGCGACTTGGTCACGGTTTCTCAAACTGTAGTGTACATAGTAAGGAACCTTTCTCAGCCACGTCAGCTAACGAAGGCTGGATCTGTAGATACGCATCAAACATCTCATGTTATTCCTACACCTGTCAAACACAAGGTCCTGTAATGTCTGTTAGAAGGTTATGATTGCAAGTCAAAAGCAGCCCTCATTCTTGGTTTTCAATCCGGGTTTAGAATACATTCATTCATTGACACTAATCCCCAGAAAGGTCTTTATGAAAACCACAAATCTGTTAATGATAATGTATCTTTTGTCCAGACCAAACTTGATAAAGAGAAATCCCATGGTAGAATTGCGGGTCCTTACCAGAATCCCCCTCTATCAAACATGGTTTTCTCTCCTTTTGGTTTAGTTCCAAAAAAAAGGATCCAGGGGAATTTCGTCTGATTCATGAATAGCTTCCCCAAGGAAAATTCTGTCAATTCCAACATTGCTCCAGAATTCTCAGCTGTTTCATTCGAAATACTTGATGATTGTATTCGCATTATGTTGGAGTTGGGACAAGGGGGTTTAGTGGCAAAAGCAGACCTACTGGATGCTTTCAAAATCATTCCCGTTTCCCCCATTGACTATTGACTGCTAGGTTTCAAGTTTAAGGGGCAATTCTATTTTGACATGTGTTTGCCGATGGGTTGCAGCGCGTCGTGTCAGACGTTTGAGTCATTGTCACAAGCAGTGCACTGGATATGTGTACATAAGGCAAATATTTCACATATCAGTTACATTATCGATGGCTTTATCTTTTTTGCGAAGACCTATTCATAGTGTCAGTTCTATTAGGACAGATTCTTTGAAATTTGCCATATGATTAACCTGCCCATTAAACACTCCAAAAAGGTGTCACCTACTTCCAAAGTAGTTCTTCATGGGATCGAAGCAGATTCAGTAGAACAGACAATTCAGCTTCCCCTGACAAGCTATCGGCTCTTCGTGCCAAGCTCAGTGCAATGGCTAAACGAAGAAAAGCTTCACTGCGGGAGGTTCAGTCTCTGGTTGGTTCCCTCCTGTTTGCATGTCAAGTGATTTCGCCCGGAAGAACTTTCTGTCGTCGTTTGATCAACCTCACCTTAGGCAAGTCCAACACTAACCACTTAATTCGACTAAACCATGAAGCACGGAAGGATATCAAGGCCTGGTTGGAATTTATGGAAACTTTTAATGGTACCATGTCTTTCTTACCAGTTGACTGGACTTCGTCATATGTCCTTCACCTTACAACGGATGCTAGTGGGTTTGCGTTTGGGGCAGTGTTTGGCAGTGAGTGGCTACAAGGTTGTTTCCCGACACATTGGTTAGCAGCACATGTCTCTATTAAGGAACTGTTGCAAATCGTTTTAGCTGTGGGCTGCTCCATATTTACCAATCGCCGTAGATGTGATAAACAAACAGCAAAATATGTCAGCTTGATGGAGCTTATTAGAGAGCTAGTGGTCTTGTGTATGTCCCACAACATTTGCTTTCGAGCAAAACACATTCCGGGTAAGACGAATATGGTCGCAGATTATATTTTTCTGTTGCAGGAAGACAAGGCAAAGGTGGTGTAATCAACACTCATTCCAGACAAGGTGCCACTTTCTATTCATTGGCTGCCTTGGGGAAAGCTTCAGTAACAACCGTTGAGCAGGCCAACGCTCCTCGTACTAGAACAAAATATCGCAGCAACTGGCGACTTTTTGTGAATTTTTGAATTACCTTAAAGAAGGCAAGCGCCGATTTCTCCCTGCTTCTCCCTGTGTTGTTAGATGTTTCTGTGAGGCTCTTTGCAAGGAAGGGAAGGCACCTAGTACAACTCGTACATATTTAGCTGCTATTGCGGTTGTGCATACATCAGCGGGTTTCATTGACCCAACATCCAACTACCTGGTCACCAAGCACATGCGTGGCATTGCTACGCATCGTCCAAGTATTGATATACGTAGTTCTCTCTCTACGTGTGATTTGAAAATATTAGTTAAAGCGCTATCACTAACAGAGCCATGTTTACGTTAATGTTCTTTGCTTTTCTGCGGATCAGTGAGGTAACAAAAGGGGACCATAACATCAACGTGAATCAAAGTCGTATAGCGAAGTCAAAGCTTAAACTCATTTTCTTGTCGTACAAGCATAGTACAGGCCGCCCTTTCAATTTGGACATTCACCCCACAGGTGGCAGCACATGCCCTCACAGGTTGCTGCGTAAATATATGAAATTACGGGGCCCTGATAGTGGGCTTTTGTTCAGATTCTCTGACAAACTTCCTCTGTCTCGATCATATTTTTGTAGCATGTTGAGGAAGGCTGCAGCAGTTGCTAAGCTGGACTCAAAACAGATCTCCCCTCACTCTTTCCGCATTGGTGCCACTACTTGTGCTGCGAAAAGGGTTTCAGTACCGAATTATGGCAATGGGTCGAAGGCCCTCGACCTTGTCCAATAGTTACAGTAGAATTAAATCATTTGCTTCTCCCACTAAGAAGCCACAATTGCGTGATCCATTCTTGCTGTTGAACGTTTTTCTGCCGAGCGTTTTGCATTGCTTCAGGGGCTCCTAAACATGCATACATGAAGTGATGACAGCCTACACAACCCGAGGTGATAAGCTGGCGGCTCGTCTGGTGATTGGATCTGGCACTGATCGTGAGGCGGGAGGCGCTTGGAACAGCTGCTCGTGAGTCGCTCTCACTGAAACTTAGTTTGTGACTTTTTAAGAGTACAAAAGTTTATTGATCATGTTATTGATTAACATTAGAGCACAAATTGAATGCATGATTTACTTGTGCTTGGTCCGTTTGCTCTTGAGTCGATGTCAGTGGACTGTGTACTTTGTGTGTGACGTTTAAGAGAACACATGTGTTTTGATCGTGTTATTGTTTGACATTAGAACACCAACTGAATTCATGTGCCTGACGCTTCGCCAGGGGTGGGGTAGTTTCCCTCCTGCCGGGGGAGGTGAGGGATCGAGTACCCCAGCCTTTCTGTTTGTAAATGTATGTGTAGGGAATCCACTTTGTCATTACGCCCCTACTGTGGAACTTGTAAACAACCGTAACGTGATTGTTACTTCCGTGTAAGGGCGTTTTGGTATTCCATGCCTATTAATAATACGGTATTAAATAAATGGAATGCCATTTTTTTCGCTCATGCACGTCTCCAGTTATGACTGATATTTACATAAACCAGCTCAAGCTCCACGCCAGGGAAAATAGAAAGCTGTCGAGGAGGACAAATCAACAGCTCAACAGACCATCCTCCATGCTAGGGGCTCCTGACTACATCAGTACCCCTGGCAGAACGACTTGTTGAAACGGTGATTTTTTCAGTTGTTGTGTTAACCAATGGGATTGCTCGCTGGTCGGACAGGTAGGGATTTGATTTTTTTTGGAAACGCGCTTTGAAGTTAATTCACGGGCGACTTTTATATTAGAAATTTGTATCTCTGCCATTTAACCATCAGGCTCGAACATAGTAATTTTGAGATAGCAGACGGAACCGCATATCATCATGTCCATCTGATCAAAGTAAGTTTGCTATTTACACTAAACTCTTAGCTTCATAATAATTATAAATCATCTTGATCCAAGGAAACTGGGACAAAACAAATAATACAATAGGCTAATACGATTATAGTAGTGGTATAACTGCATCGGTTGGGGAGATATGTGAGAATAAAATTCAAATAGCAAAAATATAATATTGTAAAATTGGTCGTCTTACCATATAGGTAGGCCTGTTACACCACGATAGGAACCTCAACTAAAATGGCTACAACTTTTTTTCAGACACTAGGTATGTCGCAAATGTCAACACACGGAATGTACCAATGATAACTAATTGATCTTTCATAGCACATGGACGATATGCACCCAAAGGATTCCATCCCGCATACGATGTCCCCTTACCCTGGACGTCTTACCCCACCCTACCCAACTTACCGTGCAAACCGAAGCAGCATAGCACCAGTAATGAATACCGCATTACGGTATTTCGTTCATCACGTCATCCATTGCGGAAACCTTCACTTCCTCCGCAAGGTACGACGGTATACGCCTTCCGGTATTTCCCGAAATGCTTTGTGTGTCGTTTCTTTTAGGCGTCCTCGTTTCCTTTTTCCAGATGGCTTCCAGTACCATGCCTGCTTTAGTGTTCTTGATGAACGGCATTCTAAGAACATGACCCAAATATCTCCATCTTGTTTTGAACAATATTGACTTCGTTGGCTTTTTGCACTTGCGCTTTTAAAGACTTCCTCTTTGATAAATATTTTTTTCAATTGATGGTTTGTAGTCGGCGCAAGCATCTGGTCTGGAAACATGCTAGATTGTATATATATATATATATATATATATATATATATATATATATATATATATATATATATACAATCTATATATATATATATATATATATATATATATATACTATATAAGTAGTTATATATATATATATATATATATATATATATATATATATACTATATAAGTAGATACTATAAAGTATATATATATATATATATATATATATATATATATATATACTACTAATAATAATACAATGACTTCTTTGGCGCCAATATCCTCGGAAAATCCGAGCTCAGTGGCGCAACAAAACCAAATGATTAGGCATTCTCGTGTTCATGTATAATGCAAAAAGTCTTCAACCGATGGATGGAGGTGCCAAGACGCTAGACGATTTTAAAAAGATAGGTTTTCAGATTACGGCGAAATGAAGTTAAATTTCTTGCTGATTTTACGCTGTCAGGGAGTGAATTCCACAGGGTTGGTGCGGCAACCGAGAAAGCTCGAGTTCCAGAGTTTGTCTTAACTCAGGGAACAGAAAGTAAAACAGAACTAGACGACCGAAGCTGTCTGGGCTGTCTTGCTGAAGTGAGCACTGAATGTAAGTATGCAGGTTTTTTTGGTTGAAAGGGCTTGATAGGTAATTGTACAGATCTTATAAATAATGCGATATCGCACACAGGGCCAATGCAATGATTTTAGAAGTGGCACTGAGCGAGAGAAACGAGGAGATCGTGTAACTACCCCAGCCAAAACATTTTGGACACGTTGAAAGAGCTGTTGCAATAGTTTTAGCGACAGAAAGTGACATATACCGGCGAATACGGCGAAGATCACGGGTATAATAAAAACAGCAACGACACGTTTGAGAAATAATATTTTGTTGTCTAAAGTTGAAGTTCTTATTAAAGGTGACTCCCAAATTCCTCGCTGTGACTGCTGGTGTGATGTTTTGACTCAGAATACGTGTCGGGAAAAAAACATCAAGTTTACCGCACTGCTTTGGAGCACCAATGATGTGAAATTCAGTTTTGTCTGCGTTTAACTTTAATTTGCTGTCAGTCATCCAGAGGAAGATTTCGTCAATCGCTGACCTGATTTAGGGAGCGATTTGTATCCGAAGTAGCCAAAGAAATGTAGATCTGTGTGTCATCTGCATAAAGGTGGTGATCCAAGTTATGATTTTTGAAAAGCAAAGGCCCGAGAACAAAACCCTAGGGGACACCACACGAAGTGGGGAGTACTGCCGAGAAACAGTTTGCTATCTTTATGGTTTGGTGTCTACCAGTTAGGTTTGATAAAAACTAGAGCCGTGCTAGATATGCCATACCACGATTATAAGCGTTTAATAAGGATGTTGTGGTCTATGGTTTCAAAGGCGGCAGACAGATCAAGCAAGATAAGTGCTGTTACTTTTCCTTTGGCAATGTTTAAGGTAACGTCATTGTGTACTTATAAGAGAGCAGTTTCTGTAGAATGAAACCCTTTGTAAGCTGATTGTGACACATTAGATAAGCAATTTGAGCTGATGTGAAACCTTAGACGGCTTGCTACGACTTTTTCCAGTATTTTAGAAATATAGCTGAGATTGGAAACAGGTCTGTAACTGTTTAGCAATCTTCTTTAGGCAGAGATGTCTTCTTAAGAAGTGGGTTGACGTGGGCGTGTTTGAAATCATCAGGAAACAAGCCAGAACACAGTGATGCATTTATAATATCCGTTATCGGGCCGCCTGTGTAGAATTTGATTTATGCGATTCCATAGCTGACGTGGACTTTCAGAGTTATTTGAGACCATATTTGTATAATAATCTGTGACAGTGTTTTGAATAATGCGACCTGTCCAAAGACGAGCGTGATTTGCGCCATACGCGCTCAAGATAACGACGACGCCTTTTAGATTGTAGAATTTCGAGAGTCATCCATGGAGCGGGTGGCTTTTGTGATACAGATCTGGATCTCACAGGTGCATGTTTGTTAAGTAAAGACTTGAGTACTTGATAATATTGTCCACACAAATCGGATAGGTGTCCCTTTGGTTTTATGATTAGGTCGGATTTAAGGATGTCAGCCTTTAAAGCAGTAATGTTAATCGTATGAATAGGTCTGTAAAACACATTGTGTTTTGACTCTACTTTAGTTCTGGAAACGTTAGCATCGACAATGACTGTGTGGTGGTCTGATAAACCATCCGAAACTGTAGGTGTTTGGATATTGTAATAAGTTGAACGAGTTATGAAGAGATCGAGCCAGTGGCCATGTATGTGTGTCGAAAAGGTAACATGTTGTTTCAGATCAAAATATACCAGGATGTCATTAAGGGTAGTTGTTATTGCTGAAGCTACGTCCAAATGAAGATTAAAATCACCAAAAATATAACATTCTGAATGTATAGTTGCCTAATTTTCCAGCAGATCCTAGAATTCTTCAAAGAAATTGGCTGGGTGTCCTGGTGGGCGATAAATACAGACGAAATATGCGTAGAAAGAAGAATCTGAAATTTCAACACAAATGAATTCACAACTATATTCAGAGTATTCAGGGTTCCAATGTAAGTTAAACATCTCTGAAAAAGGTTATAGATGCGTATGTTTAAATGCAAGGAGCATAGTAAATAAGATAAACGAATTAAACATTATGGTAGAAGATATTGACCCTCACATAATTGGTATAACTGAATCATGGGCCAACATAGATATAACAGATGCTGAATTAGGACTGACAGGATACGTAATGTTTAGGAAAGATCGAATAGGAAGAAGGGGCGGGGGAGTTATTTTATATGTTAAAGAATCTATTCAGGCTTATGAAATGAAACTAGAAAGGGAAGCAGATTGCGATGAAGCTGTTTGGTGCAAAATTGTTTCAGGAAATTCAAAATTAACTGTTGGATTAGTTTACCGAAGTCCAAACATAAACGAAGAGGACAACACAAAAATAAAAAACGCTATAAAGGAAGTTAGTAAAGGGGAATGTATCATAATGGGAGATTTTAACCATGGACACATACAATGGAATTCTCTAGAGAGCACAGGGATTGAGGATCAACAATTTCTATGTTTAATCCAGGATAGCTTTCTTACTCAGCACGTACTAGAACCAACCAGGGGAGAAAATGTATTAGATATAGTTTTGTCATCACAAAAAGAATTAGTGGACAATGTAAAAATATTTGAACCATTGGGTAATAGTGACCATAATCAAATACATTTTGACATCAATGTAAAATCAGAAAGTAAAAATAAGAAAACGTACAAGAGAAACTTCCACAAAGGTAACTACAAAGATATGAGAAAATACTTAGCACAGCTAGATTGGAATAACATGCTGATGAATAAGACTGCAATTGAATGTTGGAATATTCTAAAATATGAAATTGAGAGTATCATTGATAAATTTGTTCCCTTCCGAAAACAAGGAAAACGGTGTAGAAAGAAACACGTGTCAAAAGAGGCAATTAGAAAAATAATGCTAAAACAAACTATGTGGAGGGTTTATAGGCGTACCAGAAAGGAAGAAGACTATGCAAAATACAAAGAGGCACTTAATGCAGCTACAACTGAAATCAGACAATCTAAAAGAAGCTATGAGCAAAAACTGGCATGTAACATAAAAACTGACAGCAAGAGTTTTTATGCATATGTCAGGAGTAAACAAAACGTACAAGACAAGGTTGGACCTCTAGAAGACAGTGCTGGAAATATAATATCACAGGGGTTTTTAATGGCGGAAGACCTAAATGGTTACTTCAGTTCAGTGTTTACAAAAGAAGATATTAGTTCATTACCAGTTGCTGATGCTAAATTTCAGGGGACTAAATCTGACTATTTAGGACCGTTAGTTGTAACTCCAGAATTGGTAGCTAGGAAAATAAAGGCAATGAAGGATAACAAATCACCGGGAGTGGATGGGATTCCTCCAAAATTACTAATGGAAACAGTAGATCAAATCAGTATACCACTTGCAAGAGTATTCAACTTGTCATTAAAAGAGGGAGTTGTTCCGTTTGAATGGAAAGAAGCAAACATCATACCATTATTTAAAAAGGGTTCGAGAAATAAGTCAGAGAATTACAGACCAGTGAGTTTAACGTCAGTGATTTGTAAATTATTAGAAAGGTTAATTAAAGACCATATGGTGGACTTCCTCGTTAAGCATAAATTATTAAATTCATCTCAACATGGATTCCTTAAAGCGAGGTCATGCTTAACAAATGTGTTATGTTTTTGGAAGAAATCACTAAGTGGATAGACGAGGGATCGCCAGTAGATATTATCTACTTAGATTTTCAGAAAGCTTTTGACAAAGTGCCACATCAAAGATTGCTACTTAAATTAAAAGCCCATGGTATCGGGGATAGCATAACTGACTGGATAGAACAATGGCTGACTGACAGAAGACAACGAGTTGTAGTAGATGGCGAAGTTTCAAATTGGAAATCGGTTTTGAGTGGGGTACCTCAAGGATCAGTATTAGGACCTATATTATTCTTAATTTATATCAATGACTTGGACGACAGTATAACAAGTAACGTACTGAAATTTGCGGACGACACAAAACTGTTTAGAAAGGTTAATACTGATGGTGATAAACAACATTTACAAAACGATCTAGACAGATTAGTGAAATGGTCTGAGAAATGGCAGATGCTGTTCAATTTTGGGAAATGTAAATGCCTACATACAGGACATGGGAACTTGAATGTAAACTATAAAATGGGAGCTACTGTTCTTGGTACTACTGTAAAGAAAAGGACTTAGGAGTTACAATAAGCGCTGATATGAAAGTTTCAGAGCAGTGTGGTATTGCAGCTTC